>CALYDF020003549.1:0-30411 GCA_944474145.2 Dicrocoelium dendriticum
ATCACGCAGATGAGAGGACGCATCCAATGTATGAACGAACACACCTAGTATAAGCCACTTTAGTAATAAACAATTACCGCCTGCCACGGGCTCTTACATTTGGTGCCGTGACCTCAAAACCCATGAAGATCCCCTGGCAGGAGCCATTTGAAGACGGGGATGTGAAGGTGTTTTTGGAGGATTTCGAGGAGGTGGCAGATGCGGTAGGACTGAAGACGGACCGGGCGAAGATGGCGACCCTGCGGAGTCTCCTCAAGGGCAGGGCGAAGGCGGTTCTGGAGGAGGCGCGAAGAGGTGCGGTCAAGTTGGAGTGGACCGCCGCGAAGGAAGCGTTACTCTCTGGCCTGGACACGCCAGCGGGCCGCCAGGAGGCGATTCGACGGTTCAAGGCGTCGCGGCTTGGTGCTGGGACGGATCCCCTCGTGTTTGCGGTGCACCTCAGGAGCTTGTTGGACCGCGCCTTGTCGGGGTTGGATGGGCCGTCAAGGACACAGTTGCTGGTGGATCAGTTTTTGGCCGGCCTCCCCCAGCCGACCGCGGAGCGCGTTCGGATTGCAAATGCCACTCGGAAGATGCAATTGGAGGAGCTGGCGCAAGTTACTCGAGACCTGGGCGACGCACCACTAGCTGCGCTGAAGGAAGAGCCACGTGAAAAGGTGGAACGGATGGAAAAATTGGAACGGATGATGGAGCAGCTTACGGAAGACATCAATGGGCTTCGCGTTCAGCGTTATCGGTTGCGCACAAAGGGATGTTGCTTCATCTGCGGGAAACCGGGGCACTGGAAGAGACAATGTCCGCAGAGGCGTGGTGTTACTCGGGAGTCGAATAAGCGTGTGCAACCTTATTTTTCTTTGCGAATCAAAGATTGTGTACTTGGGGCGTTGAGCAGGAGTGCGGTTGAAGCAATGGTGGAAGTAGACGGAACGATGGAAAGGTGTCTGATCGATACGGGTGCCGCGGTGTCACTAATCAACCATCGACAAGGTGAAAGGCTGCAGTCGTGCTGCACGATCGTAAGAGCGGTTGGCGGTCATTCAGTGGGAATTGATGGTATAGCCGAACACACCGTAGGAATCGGGGGACGAAAGCGAACACACTCCTTTCTCGTTTCACCAGATGCGAAACAAACCATATTGGGAGCAGATTTCCTGCAGCTCAATAAAGCTGTCATTGATCTAAAGCGTGGGAAGTTGCTAATGGAATGCGGGTCACTACCACTTATTAATCGTGGAGAAATGCGATCTTCGCAGTCGGTCGTTGCTGTGTTACATTTGAGCCCATCATTGCAGGCGCTGATTAACAAATACCAACCCTTGTTTACGGATGACAGCAGTCAATATGGGTTTTGCGATTGGATCGAGCATACCATCCCGCTAACTCGCCAACCGTATCGGCCCCATGGACCTCGAAGGATACCAATCCACCTGGAGGCAGAAGTAAATAGGCAAGTGCAAGAAATGCTGGAAGCGGGCGTGATTGAGGAGGCACATAGCCCGTACAACTCTCCTGTGGTCTTAGTGAAGAAGCCGAATGGGAAGTACCGATTCTGTGTCGACCTCCGAAGACTGAATGAAATTTCCTTGACTCGTTTCGTTCCATTTCCATCGGTTGCTGATATTTTTGATCGGCTGCAGCAGTCGAGGATATTCACGGTCCTGGACTTGAGATCAGGATACTGGCAACTGGCAATAAAACAGGAAGATCGAGAGAAGACGGCGTTTACCGCTGGTGAGAAACAGTATCAGTTTAAGAGGATGCCCTTTGGATTATCAGGAGCCCCGTTTACCTTCCGACGTCTCATGCTGCGATTGCTGAGTGAATTGGAAAACGGGGTGGTGTACGGGGATGATATCGTGGTGTATAGCCAATCAGAAGCGGAACATATCCATCATCTCGCGGCAGTTCTGGAACGCATTCAGCAGTCGGGACTTCGTATAAATGGACCAAAGTCCCAGATCGGAAAGACCTGTGTCACCTTACTGGGTCATAAAGTGGGACAAGGCGAACTGAAACCGCTACCTGAGAAGATAATGACGATACAAGGCAAACCACTTCCCACCTCGAAACGCACTCTCCGTACATTCCTGGGCCGCGCCGGGTACTACAGCAAATTCGTCAAGGATTATAACACGTTGGCCTCACCCTTGTACGAGCTGTTGAAACAAGATAGAAAATTCACGTGGAATGCAGAAGCTCAACGAGCCTTTGATCAGATTCTACAGGAAATGGGAAGACAGGAGTTGACCCTGAAATCGCCCATCGCTGGTGAGATGTACACGGTAGCCACTGACGCCAGCGATGTTGGGATCGGTGCGGTGTTGAAACAAAACCATGGGACGATCGAATATGCCGGCCGAACTTTGACTCCTGCGGAACGCAGATACTCAACCATAGAGGAAGAATGTCTCGCAATTGTCTGGGCGTTAGATAAATGGCGACCATATCTCCTGGGTCAGCGATTTCACATCGAAACAGACCATAGACCGTTAGAGTGGATTAAGTCTGCCAAAGACCCCAGAGGAAAACTGGCGAGATGGGCATTGCGCTTACAAGAGTATGATTTCACGATAAAACACGTGCCGGGGAGGGAAAATCAGACGGCGGATTTTTTGTCACGCAGGATAGATGAGGATGACTTGCCGAACGTAGCTTTCGGTATTAACGGTATACTGTGCGAGCAGGATCCAGAACGGTTGGCAACCGAGCAACATAGCGACAAACTACTACGCAAGTTGATCACCGTGCGATTAACTGGTCAGACAAACTTCAACAAAAACCAACTCAAGCAGCTAGGACCGTTTGCAAAAGACCTGGGAAAGCTGCAAGTGAACGAAGCAGGAATCTTAATGTGGATGCCAGGAGGTAGCAACCCTTCGGTGCCAGTCATTCCAATGAAACGAAGACGGAATCTAGTAGTTTCTTGTCACGAGATGGCGCACGCAGGTTGTTCCAGGACCTATGATCTGCTGAAACAAAGCTCGTATTGGCCTGGAATGAAAATGGACGTTGAGAAGTGCGTACTTTCGTGCCGACAATGTCAGCTCATGAAAACGGATTGCCGAGGGATGCAGCAGCAAACGATGACGATCCCGGTCTCGGAAATTGGTGAACTTTGGTCGGTCGACGTGATGGGACCGTTTCCATTGACCAGGCGTGGTAACCAGTACATTTTATTGATGACGGAGCACTTCACGCGATGGATTGAGGCGACAGGCATCCCGGATCAACGGGCTAGCACCGTTACCGATGCTGTATGAATCACTTGGTAGCGGCTCACGGATCCCAAAGGCCATCTTAACAGATCAAGGGCCGTGCTTCGGGAGTGAGAAATTCCGGAACTGTTTGGAGAAACTTGGCATCAAGAAATTGCGCACCACCCCATACCACCCGCAAACAAATGGCCTGACGGAACGTAACAATAGAACAATCAAGGAGTGGCTAGCAGCAAAAGGTGGAGACTGGGAGGAAGTGCTGCCGCTACTGTTGCTGACCCATCGAGCAACCAAACAGGCGTCCACAAAGAAATCACCATTCCAGTTGATGTATGGTCGACAACCTCGTCTACCTGTGGACCTAGAGATTGGAATGTGGCCAACTTGCCGTATATCTTCCGAGGAGAGACGTAATAATCGAAAGACCGCCAACCGCAACCTACAGGCGACTCAGGCGCTGAGGATGGCGAAGTTCCAGACCAGCAAAGGTGGAAGGAATATCGACTTTCAGATTGGTTCGAAAGTGAAGTACAGGAACCATCAACGCTATCCCACTTGCGGCCCAGGGGAGAGGAAACTCCTAGCGAAGTGGAAAGGACCGTACGAGGTAATCGACCGGCGAGGCCCAGTGTATACAATCGCTCAGCAAGGTGAATCGCGGAGGGTGAATGCCAGCGAGCTGAGGAAGTGGTACGAATTGGAGGAGGAAACACGCTCGTACAGTGAACACCCCCGGCGGTCAGAAAGACTCCGACGGAAGGCAGCTGACGCGAATCATTTGGAGGGGGAGGAGTGTGGTGGATTGAAGGTATATACTACTGAACCGGATATAAGTAGTGTGATGCAAGCTGACACACCAACAGCGAGCCTTGCCGACTTCCCCAAAGTTGAAGATGACCTCAGGATCCCAGTTCCATGTGCACGAGAAGTAAACACAGAGACGAGCACCAGTTGGGAAACAATCTATGGAAATCACGCGGATGAGCGGATGCCTCCAAAGTAACTGTATGGAAATCACGCAGATGAGCGGACGCATCCAATGTATGAACGAACACACCTAGTATAAGCCACTTTAGTGATAAACAATTACCGCCTGCCACGGGTTCTTACACATCTACAACCTATGAGGACACCTTAGAGAGTGAGATGTACATTAACGCCTTTATTCGCTCACTCGACAGAGTCACGGATGAGCAGACACTGAAGCGGCTCAAAGACGTGTTGCGCAAACACTCATACGCATTTGCATGGCGCAGTACCGACTTGGGTCGAACCAATCGCGTGAAACACCGTATCGACACCGGTGATGCAATCACGATTAAAATCCCCCCAAGACGCATACCATTACATTGGCAGACTGAATTGCAAATGCTCATAGATGAAATGATAGAAAAAGAGGTAATACAGCCCTCGACTTCACCATGAGCAGCCCCGGTTGTTCTAGTGAAGAAGAAGGATGGTGGTTTTCGCCTATATGTCGGCTATAGACGATTAAATGAGATTACTCGAAAGTTCGCTCATCGACAGAGTCACGGATGAGCAGACACTGAAGCGGCTCAAAGACGTGTTGCGCAAACACTCATACGCATTTGCATGGCGCAGTACCGACTTGGGTCGAACCAATCGCGTGAAACACCGTATCGACACCGGTGATGCAATACCGATTAAAATCCCCCCAAGACGCATACCATTACATTGGCAGACTGAATTGCAAAGGCTCATAGATGAAATGATAGAAAAGGAGGTAATACAGCCCTCGACTTCACCATGGGCAGCCCCGGTTGTTCTAGTAAAAAAGAAGGATGGTGGTTTTCGCCTATGTGTCGACTATAGACGATTAAATGAGATTACTCGAAAATACGCTTTTCCCCTCCCTAGGATCGATGATCTATTTGACGCACTAGGAGGATCAGTTTATTTCAGTACGCTAGATTTGGCTTCTGGCTACTGGCAAGTAGAAGTGGAGGAGAGCGACAGAGCGAAGACGGCGTTTGTAGTACCATCAGGTTTTTATGAGTTCCAGACCATGCCTTTTGGCCTCTCTAGCGCCTCTGCGACTTTTCAACGACTGATGCAAAAAGTGTTACACGAATTGATGCCCCACAAGTGTCTCTTTTACCTGGACGATGTCATTGTACACGGAAAAACAAAAGACGAGCAGCTAAACAACTTGGCGGAGGTGCTAACACGCCTAGTAAATGTGGGTCTCAAACTCCAGCCCACAAAGTGTCATTTACTACAGACCGAGTTAACGTATCTTGGGCACGTCATTTCGGGGATGGGGACTCGTACTGACCCTCGTAAGACGGAGCAAGTGAGATTATGGCCAACCCCTGCCAACGTTGATGAACTACGCAGTTTTTTAGGGTTAGCCTCATACTATCGGCGATTCGAGAAAGGGTTCTCAGAGATCGCTGCGCCTTTGAATACCTTGTTACAGTAAGGTAAAACCTTCGAATGGACCGTTGAGTGTCAAAATTCATTCTATCGGTTACGAGAATCCCTTTGTGCAGCTCCGCTGTTGGTTTTCCCCAATCTGTCACCAAATGCCGGAGTGTTTATTCTAGACACGGATGCGAGCGATCAGGCGATTGGAGCTGTTTTGTCACAGAAGGGGCAGGACGGAATAGAACGAGTGGTGTCGTACAGTAGTAGAAGCCTTACGTCAAGAGAAAGAAATTACTGTACGACAAGGAAAGAAATGTTGGCGTTGGTGTTTTTCATAAAACAAAATCGACACTACCTTCTAGGAAGAAAATTCTTAGTACGGACTGATCCCCAATCACTCAGGTGGTTGCAAAACTTCAGGGACCCTGAGGGGCAGATTGCTCGATGGCAGGAGCAACTACAGGGGTATGAGTTCGAATGTCACCATCGGCCTGGGAAACTACACGGCAACGCGGACGCGCTATCGAGGATTCCGTCTAGAGATCACGGAAACTGTCCTTCCTGCATTACGCAACACGTAGCGCTAGTCAACCTACAAAAAGCCGATTATGGTCGTTGGCAAGAGGCACAGGCTTCGGACCCAGACATATCACTCATCTACCATGAGCGGCGCTCGGGAAGGGACAAACCAGCTCCGAAAAAAATGGAAGGGAAAAGCTACGAAGCTCGGTGCTTGTGGGTGATGTGGGATAAACTCGCCATCGAAGAGGGCGTGTTAATCTTCGATTTCGGCCCCACGTACCTGAGGAGGATCGTTGTTCCACAGGCGTTAGTTACCGAAGTGCTGTCGGAACTGCACCAACAGCTGGGACACGCTGGAATCAATAAACTCGAATCGGCGGCGCGTCAACGATTTTGGTGGCCGCACCAACGAAGAGACATTGTCAACTTCTGCCAAACTTGCGAAAGATGCGCGACGTTCAAAAATCCGCCTATTGCTCATAGGGCACCATTACAATCCATGACAGCAGGTTACCCGAATGAAATAGTTGGAGTAGACCTAGTTGGTCTACTACCGGAAACGCTGAGAGGGAATCGCTACATTCTAGTCATGGTAGACTACTTCACCAAATGGTGCGAAGCCGTGCCAATCGCGCAGGCTGATACTCTCACTGTGGCAACAGCGATGATTAACCACTGGGTTTGCCAATGGGGAGCGCCTGGGCAATTGCATTCCGATAGGGGATCATGTTTCGAAAGCTCACTGGTCCAGGAGATGTGCAGAGTACTCGGTATTGATAAAACGCGAACGACGGCCTGCCATCCACAAGGGAACGGACAAGTTGAACGTACGAATCGGTCGTTGAAGTCACTCTTGAAGGCGTTCGTGGACCAGAACATTTACGAGTGGGATACGTTATTGCCTAAATGCTTGTTGGCCTATCGCAGTATGGTCCACTCTTCTACCAGACAAACGCCGTCGTTTATGTGGACGGGTAGAGAAGTTCGGTTGCCCTCGGATGTCCGATTACCGAAATCACAACAGGTATACCCGTCGGTTGTTGAATACGTCAGCAAACTCCTCGACTCCGTTCGACGCACACACGAAGCGGCACGCATCCATTTGGCGAACGCTCAACGGCGACAGAAGGAATACTACGACAAGAAGGTCTTCGGTGTCCCGTTGAAAGCAGGCGACCTCGTATATTTGCATCACGCACCGGTATCCGGAATACCAGCGAAGCTGCATCGTGAGTGGGCTGGCCCCTATATGGTGGACTGAATAATATCTGATCTGACTTGTGTGATTAGGGACCCAAAGAACGCCGTTGGGCCGCCTACGGTCCTACACTTTAATCGGCTTAAACCTTTCCATATCGAATCTGAGCATTCGGATGAGGAACATCACTATGAGCCACCGACAGAAGTAGCCACCGAAGTTGAAGTACCAGCTCAAGGGGGCTTTGGTGTGGCAAAGGGGACGTTGCCTATATAGAAGGGGTGCGGTGTAAAGAGTGATCGAAACTAGTTTGGCGCGTGATTGAATTTAAATCGTTGCTCTGACGACACCTTTTCTGTCTGCCTTTCCGAAAGACACTCCTGCGCCATTATTGAAGAAGGACAAAAACCTGAAGCGAACTGTTGACTGTAACTTTTCTTTCATCCCTTCATATGTTACTGATTCTTTCTTATAGAGCCTACGTGTTGCGTAATAGAACTTACGTCTCAATTCTTGTGGTTCTCCCTTCTCTGCATTCTACAATTGCAGATTCTGTGTTACTGTCCCAAGAACATCTCTAGCAGGAAACAACTTTTTCTAAATTCCGACTATACACAAAATATGTTTTTTAACCCACTTTAATAAGTAACCTAATTTTGAGGGAAACGTATGTGCGTGAACAGTATATCCAAGAAATAGCAGAGTACTCTACATTTCCAATCGAATTTAACCGCTTCACTAGGCTCACCTTGCCTCTAAATTTGCACCATTTGTCGTTTAATTAAGTTTGCTAGTTACTGTTAAAATTCCACTTATGTTACATGAAATATTATAATAGAGATCTACAAAATATACTGTTCATTAGGAATTAGTTTTCAAACCCATTTGTGTAATATATTTCGCAAAACAAGCGGTAGGAAAAGCTCGGTTTACGGGACGTTGGCACTATGCCTATCATACAAAATGATCGGTGTGTTGAAATTTAGTACTTTCCGTCCTCGTGGGAGCAGTTTCGCCATTAATTAAATATTTATGACTACGTTCCTCTTGACAAACACGCACACTTACTTCTATACACTTTCATTTTTCTTTGACTTTGAATGACCATCAGCGAAAACTCACCAGTAATGCGCATATATTCCGGTTTGCTACGAGTGTGCTCATTTGAATTCTCAACTTAAAGAGAAACTATCTCTGCTAAGCTGCAAAAATGTGGTTAATTTGCATACTTTATTTTATACCTCATTCAGCATTCAACTTTACCTAGTAATCAAATTTGAAGTGTGTTCTTTGCACTTGTGTTTCATTATTTCTTTTTGATTCATCGTTTGCACGCATAACGTCGCCATGGACCGCTGGCCGGAGATTGGAACAATACTGTGAAATGTAATTTTTAAGAATGCAGAAACTTAGGCTTCCGATGAACCTGTATTGGTGATGCGACTCAAGATGATTCTGTGCCAGCTGTAGCCTTTTGCTTATAGATAAGAGGCGTAAATCAACGATGTTCAAAAAACCACTGTGTTTCTGAAGGCAAGTAGTTGTCCACACTGTCTTGTGTAACGAAGTCCTTCCGTAGCTGATAAAATGTGGGCAGCATTTTGTAAAACACCTGGTGGAATGCAAGACAAGAAAGAGAACGGCTTTGGACGAAGGCAAAATTAATATTTGTACATTCAGAAGTACATGATTCACGCGTCCCAAACCTTAAAGGAAAAGGCAACTGATGCAGCTAACAGAGTTGGTTAACGTTTGTGCTCATAGGACGTCCTCACGCAATAGCCGATAAAGTTATCAAGCCGGGAGCAGTCGAAATCGTTAGTTGCATGCGGCATGAAACATTTTCCCAACACCTATTTTTTATTATTGCTATAAAACCATATGGTATCTCGAAGGAAAGGCACAATAGCACTTTTGCTTCGGAGTTATCTGCACGCATCAAATACCCTAATTTTACTCAAACCTGGAATGTTTTGAACTGAATCGATTGTGCTTCTACGATACCAACATCATCTCTGGAAGTTGATATGCTTTCGTGTGAAAATCTGCCGAACAACACTGTCAGCACGGATATATACAACATCGTGAAAAAGTTTGTGCATTGAAATAACACACCAAATTAAACTGTCTGGTGGTTTGCACTGATTTTGATAAAGCAATGACGGGAAAATTTGCTAGTCTTATGATAAGAAGCAAAGATTCCGCGTCGCTAGCTATCTACACAAAATGTACTTCACATGAATCAAAGCCGTTGCTAAACCTGCCAAAATATCCTGTGTAAAATTCATTGACAAACTTATCGTATGAAAATAGTCACCGAAACTAAACAAAATCCTTGATGAACATAAACATAAAACGTTCACTTACAGTTTGGCCTCTGAACCAACGACTATCAACATCTTGTGTAACGACATCGAACTACTTAAATATTTCTACCGATCCCTATGGAAAGTGTGTCTCTCGCGTAGCAGAATACTGCGTTTGTAACAATAATATATATTCGCTATCATCAGACATTACCATGTTGAGATACATTTTATTATGATTAACAGAAAGTAGTTAGCAAGACATACCTAATTGTCCGATATGTTCGTAAAATAATGTCCTAATCTTAGCGCTGAAGGCAAATATGCGACCATATCCAAAGCAAAGGATAACACTTCTGGGTTAAACTGCAATCTACCAATATGGCCAATGCTTGATGAACTGGGTTCCCGATCGCATACCGGCATTAAAATAGTTTAAGAGAAATAAGGAGGGCACAGAAATCAACAAGATCTGTCTCAGAAAATTGTGCAAATTTTGAAATAACTGGGAGAGTTCTTGTCTCAGTAGTTCTCCAGCGCACATAAGGAAAACTTGGACGCATTTTCAAAGGTCAAGGACCCACTTACTTACAAGAAAAAATTATCTTATTATTATATCTGTTTAGTATAAGAACTACATGGACATATTATCAGATTCTTTGCTTAAAGTAGCGCTTCACAAAATATTGTCGTCTAGTTTCTGGCGTTATAGATTGGACGAATACCCTGTCATTATGATGACAGCTTTCATATTTGCCACAATTTACCTGTCAGTAGGTGCAATTTGCGTTACACCAATACAAATGCACAGTACGGCAATAAACTTGAAAAGGATTAACATATAACGTGTAGTTTTCAGCAATAACACCAAATATCAAACAACTGAAAGCTGAATGTCAGAAACAATTTCATTTATCACATTAAACTTTTCCGTACGTTGTATTTTTATCGAATTAAACAGCTTTCATATTGTATTAAAAATAATGAACGTCCGTGTTAATGCTGTGTCTCATCCTAAATTTACTAAATCATAGAGCTATTGTTATCAATTTTTCTGATGTTCCGCCTTGCGAGCATCCACTAAAACAGGGTCCGTGGGTAAATCTGTTTGAGAAAATGGGATTAGGGAACAATGTTATCTTTCTTTTTGGATCTTAATAACATTCATTAGAATAAGATAACAGTTTGGTTGAATAGTAGCATTTATCATAAATGCTTGGTCGTTTGCGTTGACAAATATTCCGAGGAATAATCGATACAGGACGAATGTAGAATGATATTTAGCATAATTCTGTAATCAAGTGGATTTATCTCATTATGTATCAACTAGAAAACATTGCGCTCTTAATGCTGCTTTTTACTGTTTACTCAATAGAAATAATAGTTCATGCGAAGTAACTTTTGATAATTTAGGTTTGACTCCCTATTTGTTCTTTATTGTTTATATTTGTCGCCAAAACTGATCTTATAGCGGCTTTTGATAATTTGCCAGTTTACAATAAGTGGTCATTCAGAACAACAATTTACACTTTGTATATTTGCACTTCATTAAGGCTCACTGATTCAGTTGCATTATTTGCATTTACCTAACTCATTAGGACCGAATGCGGTGCCGTCTCGCCAAACCATTTAGCATGGCCTGTTAAATTGTATCACGAAAGGGCGGAGTTAACTAGACGAGCTGAGCTTAAAGTTAATGTTCCAGCAGCCATATATATTACGGGAAAATGCGTGATATACATCATGTGGGATGATTATTTTGTAACAGGATTCAAGCAACAGAAAACTGTTTTGTTAGAGCTGTGCAACAGTTAGTTATAATGTTGCAATTTAGATGTTGTCAAATTGTCTTCCAGAATACTATACAGCGCTTGTGGCAATTAGTTTGTTCATACTTGAGATCTAAAACATATCAGATGCTTTTCTTGATATGTCCATTTCAAACACCAGCAAATTTGAATGGCGCACCATACCAAGCCCGCTTTGAACGGTGCATGTGTCGGCTATGATAGTCTTATATGAAAGCCTGGGAACAATGCGTAGAAGTCTGCATACGGTTGATGATATTTATGCTGTGCTTGTGAGTTTGAGATTTTTACCCAAGGTTGCTTTCTCTTTCTTCCCAATTGTCCCCATTTCAGAGTAGAAATGTAACTTATCATTGCGCTTAAAGGAGTGATGTAAGTTGGGATAATATGCAGTTGGAATTGCAACTGTGCACGGGCAATTACGCATCAATTCTTCCTTGGGTACTTGTGTAGACGAGAGTATAATTTGAAATCCGTTCACCTTGTTTAAGCATAGGCAGTATTATGCAAGGTAGTTGAGCTTGTTAGTTCTACTTGTGCAGAGGATTAGCTAAATATATATCTATTTTTGCGCGTTTATCCCAAGGTACGTTTTTATCAATTAAAATTTGGCTGATGTTTTAGCCATTTGATCTAATGAATGTAACAAAGCTTTAATTTATCGATATAGATGATTAACACTTACACTTATATGTAATGGGTTACTGTCAAGTGATATTATTTTCCATCTATATAGAAAAAAGTGTGAATATATAGTTTGATACTATAGCCACCATGACACTATGTCGGTCGGGGAATGATTCCGCTCTAATTCTTTCTCAAATATTGCATATCCGTTAAGGGTTAGTGTGCGGTTCAAGCTAATGATTGAGTAGGCACAGCATGCGGCCTCATGGCCTATCCCTGTTGTAGAATTGTGCCACAGTAAGATCGGTACTAGAGACTAGGTTTGTACACCCTGTCACATCGTCGAATACGCGTTCGCCTCAACATGACGCTCCGAATATTACATCTAGGTGATTACCTTAAGTTGAGGTCGCCGCTTCATCTGCGCCCCAAAGCAGCACCCGAGAACAAAGGTACTAGCATGTCGTACCAAATTGAAAGCGGGTTGCTCACCAAATTCGCTCTTAGCGGAGAGTGGTGGATACTTAGAACAAACTGCGTGCAGAAATATTCGAAGCAGAGTCGGTGCTGGAGTTTATGTAACACCCGGACTCGCACTTTGCTGACTTGAAATTTCGAAAATAAGCAGCATCCTACGAGGTATAAGTGCTTGAAAGTTATTAGACGTATCTACACAGAGGTAACTCTGTGCGCTGCATATTCTCAGAATTCAGTATACTCAGTATTCATATTTATATGCACCGACTTTAATTCGTATGGATTAAATTAGTGTTTGTCATTACAAGTCATATCACACGTTGTCATATATATCTACCCGTGGGTCCGGTAAATAAACACAAGGATAGGGATGGATTTCATCTTTTGCACTTCAGGAGAGAGCATGCAAATCACAATACTTTTTGTTACTTTTACAAATTTCAAGCGTTACTGTGTTGGTAATGAGTAGTGGGGACTTGGTATATTATAAATACTTCACCATGGTCTAATCGCAGTTAGTAATCGTAGGCTAGTCTGGAAATGCACCAAACCCCGGTGCTTCGAACACTTTCGTCCTGTCATTGCTGAACCTTCCAACCAAGCTTTGCAGGTTCAGCAGCCATGGCTTCCGGATGGCAGTAACTAGTGACGCTTTGCCATCGGTGATAGCTGCATGATTAAAAGTTGACTGTGATATAACCCGGCTCATTCCATAGAAGACCGTGATAAATTATATCTAATCGTAACAAATCCCCACTACACTTTATTAGACTAAATACGTATCCTTACTTCCTCTAAGTTCTTGAGTTTTACCAAGGTGAAATGCGGATATACCTAGCTCGTGAGGCTAGATGCTGTCCCTTACACAGTTCGGAACTGGCGTGGCAGTAGAAGGTTGGATATCCGAACAACCTATTTATGTTTCCAGCAGTAAAGTAGAGAAACTGGTTAATTGGAATCTTTGAGTGTAATGTTTGTTTACTATGAAAACGATCCATGAAGGTAATTAGCTGTCCAAACAAGAAAATTAACTTTCCTTAGTGCAGCAGTTATTAGAAACTTAATTGATTTAAAACATTACAGTGTTCTTGATTTTTATGCTTATTTTGTAGGTTTAATGTAAGCGAAACTTTGAGTGTTTGTTTGACTGCAGCGTGTTTTCGAGTGGCATCTAGTTTTTGTTGACGATGTCAATAGCACGCGTCTAGTTCAAGACATCGAGAATTAATTCCTGGCTTTTGATCTGGTATGGACAAAGCAGATTATGAGTGTTTAACGATGCATCAGAAAGCAAAATTTGTAGCAATGCATGGAAAACTTTTGCGAGTTGCCGTATTAGGTAGTGTGCACCGGCCCTAAACCAAGATTTGAAACAAGCGCAACTGAGGCATTTTAACATCGCGGCTAAGGTTGAGAGAAACGTATGCGTTCTTGTTCCACGGACGATAATTTCTTGCAAATTCACTGGGCATTTACTCAATCGCACAGCCCTGTGAAATGTGTGAAGCCGTTTTGATTGGTGGCAGGTGCATTGATCAACTCAAATGGTACCGTTTTTAACCTACAAAACCTGGTGGGTATATAAGATGCCATATTTTCTGTATACGATTGATTACCTAGATTTGTCAGGAGCCAAAAGCACAATATAAGTTGGAGTACGATTTAGAGTTATGCAGTACTTCAACGGCTTCATCAAGGCGACGGAGCGGAAAGCAATATGCTTCCGTCGCACCAATAAACTTCATGTCGTTTATACACAATTCATATCGAGCCACGCTTCTTGTTGACCAGTAAAATGGTGGAAACCCGCGTGACCGGAAAGGGCGGATGATTTTTTCCTACAATATATTGTCTAACAAATTGTGCAACTCCAGCCTAGAGAGAGGGAGAAAATGCATTGGTATTTGTTCTTTACGTGGGTTGTCTGCCTATAGAATTGATGCCTAAGCACAGTGGTAATACCAAGACAGGCAGGAGTTCCTTTATATAACTACGGGTTACGTTATCAATCATAAATTTAAAAGCCGGTAAAAATTCGGTTATCTTGTTTACCTTGTCTGCGTTGTTGCTACCTTTGATGAGAAGAGCCTATTCATGGGAATCGTCGCACTTAAATTTTAAGAAAAGCGTCTCATCGATTGATGGTATTGGCCTATCCTTGCGATCTAAAACATTTGCTTGATGGGTCAAAAATAAACTCAAACGTCACTACCCAAGTGACTTGGTCGGAAATCTGAAACACGGGGCTAATCACCTCCTGACCGACCCTTACGTATACAACCACCATAAAGTGATTTCGAGCCTTCCGTTTTCCATTTTGCTATTGCGTACTTATCTAATCGGTGTGGACGGTGGTACTAGATACTGTTCCAGCACAAGGCATGGTGCACCGGTGAGGATAACAAAAATCACGCGAAAGTTACTAAACACTACCTTCACAGTTTAGAATTTGCCACGAAATTAAGACAAGAAATCAGACATGAGTATTTTTAACAACGCGGCTGAGCCGAAATTACGCAAGAATTGCCTTGCAACCAATCTAGTGATATTGAGTTGACTTTCGGAACAATTAGGGAAAGGCGTCTGCCAGTTCCTTGATCTGGCTCTAGCAGGGGTTTTGGTATTCAACCAACCGTCTGCCGAACTCCTAATGACTAGCATTCCTTTGTTTCGCTCCGCAGCCTGTTGCGTATCAATTCCCCTTCATCGTGACACACAACCATGTTCTCAGCCCATTTGTTGCCTCACTGATGAAACGCTCTGAAGTGCGTTCCCGATGTAACCTGCAACAAGATGCTCCGCCGTGAGGGTTTCTCGTTATCTAAAAGATTTTGCTTGGAATGTCTTTATTGACATATCAAAAGATCTTGGAAAAATAATCCGTATGGCGCAGCGTCTTACTCCATAATATAGAACGAGCAGTTGACAGTATTTTCTCTCAGGGATAAAGGGCTGTATTTGGTGAAGAATTAGTTCAAGGGTGGCTTCGTAGAAAAGGTCAGCTTTCAGCAAGGTCTCCTACACTCGATTACATAGCGACTTCATTAGCACCAGCAGGTTATACTCAGCACTAAAACAGGGATGAGGTTTTTCCATCCACCAGCTATAAGTGCCCAATTTTACATAAACTTGTAACACGGGAGTGGGGCGAAGAGACATCGGCCAAAATCTAACAGCTGATGATTGATTAAGGGTTGGCTGCGAAGTGGTGTACAATTCCAGTTCATTCATTATTACTTTTGTGTGCAGACCTCCTTTGTTGTATCCCTACTCTGGCACCATGCCTGCAGTGTACATTGACCCAAAAGCAAAGATGTATAGCAGTCTGATTTCTGTACGAATCTAACGTGCGGCCGGCCGCCAGTATTCCAAGAAAATCCATCCACTTGTTTTGAACGAACCAGAGAAGCAAATAACATTCAGAGGAATTAGAAACGCAGAAAAAACAGTGTCATTCTGCTTCATTAACCTAATTTTTTCAAGCAGTGCATTACATGCGATGATCAATTGAGAGTCCGGTTGTGAGCTTGGACATGCAAGAATATATGGGTACGAATTGGCAAACTGTTACGCTTCATTGAAGCAATTACACAACCTTCGGTGTGGCTGACTGCGAGATAACTGAATTGTGCTAACCGATATATGAACTGCGCCACCACGTAACATGCGTTGCTGAAAACGTACATGGTAACTCCGTTAGGAAAAGAATCATTTCTCTATAACTGCTACATATTAGGAGTCAAAAATATGATAGCCATAACAACTAGCTCCGACTTACGCAGATCGTTTAGAAAAAAGTGGCTTTATTAAACAATTGCAAACCTTTTACTATGGTATGATTTATTGATGCTACGTACGTTCGAATACTGTGTGGAGATTAATAATGCAATTATTCAGCGCAATAATATTAAAAGTATATCATGGCACGTAATGACATGGACATTTTCCTGTGTGTTCATCACAATTTAAGGCTAATTCGGTACTTTATAGGTACACATACTTTCCAGTGGCATCCATTATTTTATTTGTCGGATGCAGACCAAGCGTTCAGATTCTAACATGACAGCAAACAGCTTGGCATTCCACATTTAATGTTGTAGACCACTCGCTATTGTTTTATTGTTTTAGATTTGCGCCGTATTTAAGGACTTCGTTTTTCGGTTAAAAATCACAAATGCGCATATATATGTATGCATTTCACTTACTTTCCTTAAATGTGAATCACGAGCCGAACTGGCATGTAAATTATCTGAAGCGCTACCATAATTGTCTTCTCTCTATATTAAGATCATGCATACATAAAACATATTTTGAAAGTTGGCAGAAAGCAGTGCTTAATGGAAACAGTGTTCAAAGAAAATATCGTGATGCATTATCTGAATGTTATGGTTACCATTACCGCAGGACATGTTTTGAGGTATCCGAAATTTTTCTCAAAGGATATACGCGGTCTATACAGTCATTTAACCGACCTCGGATGAGAGTATATAGTGGTAGTACGGTCATGCGTGCAGACTTCTACTAATGAAATCATTACATGGAAAGTAGTTCAGCAAAAATTGTAATCTACCTTGGCAAGTAACATGTAGTTTTATGCTGATGCGGCAACTAGAACAACATTGCATGAACACATGTTTAAGAAACTGCACTCTATCAATTTCAACCCGGTTCAACATACAACACAATGATCCAATAATTTCCGCTCGCAAGCTGGACTGGGCAACTTTCATCAATGGTGTGTTTTAAGTATATTGTACGCTATATACTTTATTTGCTTATGCTAACAGTCTAGTAGTCAATCACAGGTAAATGAATAAGAAATAAATAAATTTATTTGAACAATAATAGGGAACTTGCATATGCCTCTTTAGCATTATGATTGATGTAATGGCCCAAGCAATAAGTTGTACAAGCCGTCGCAAACACCAGTAAGTTTTTAAAGCATGTTTATTAGTTTAGGTAGCAAAGTGTTTCAAGGGATTTCATAATCACAGCTAAGCAAAATTTCGCGGAGTTTGCTCGTGGCACGGAAATTGTGTAACCTGTTTCTTAGCTACAAATTCCAGGAACGTAAAGAGCTAGGATGTGGTGCAGCACAACTGCCAACACAAAACGTTTCAGGTAAAATTTTGTTTATAGGCTTATATTTTATGTGATCGAAAACAGCTCTTTATCTGACAACATGAGGTATTTTCATTGAAAGTGGAAGGCAATCCGTCGATTGGAGCAAGAGAAAAGAAAAAAAACTTGCTTTACAAAACATGTCCAGCTTGTTTGGAGTTCATAGCGCTACTATTGATTACTTTCTTTTCAATAAACCGATTGTAGTTGCAACGTTTCTAATTAAGCATATAGACTTTCGAAATTGTTTCGCAGACTAAATTGCACGTACCACACAAGTTAGCCCTTTCACAACACTAAGTATCGGTTTAGGTGCCGTTCTTCCTACTACGATTATGTTGCTTGTGAAAGGAGAATTCCATTTAGTTTAGTCATATTACTGAATTTGAGAAGTTTAATTTGTTTGCTAATTAGCAAGAAGGGAAACGAGGCTGAGTCGCATTAATGGCCGCCATAAGGTATGATTTTATTGTGTTGCTCAGATTTATCAGATCCCAATTGTAATAGGTGTGCGGTGTCCCAGCAAGGTCCAGTATGTTGATGACAGATAAGCCTGAAGAAAATAAGTCCTGTGAAAACGAAAAGTACATAAAAACAGCATTAATTACGCACGAACTTGACATAAGCTATACAACACAACTTCCCGTAAAAGTGGCTACAGTGTCCAAGTTCTATACAGTGGACAATATACTAATACGGCCGAAAGATTACTAAAATATGAGAAACGTGTTAGGATGTGCGGCAGTACGTGGAAACATTATAATATATGTGCTGTCTAATTATCATTCGGGCAATTTTGAAACGAAGTGTTACATGTATACTAACGATGAAAAGTGAATTGTGAATTACGTAAAGAGAATGTTCGTGTTTTGGAATATGGATGAATGGTCTTCTTGACAAAACGTCGTGAGGCCTTAAAATCAAAACACGACTTGGGTGGTATAACCAGAATTCCAGACACTACATCATAAACTAGCAACTGTCAGCCAATGTGAAATTCATGTGAACCAACTTTACTGCAACCTTTTATTATTCACATTGGCAGACCTTAAAAATAACACCACAGTCTAGAGTAACTTGCTTTAGGTTTCTTGCAGTTCATGCGCTTTTTGCTAAAAGTTGCTTTATCATTGATTTGTTGTCTGGCTCTAGAAAAGAACTAGTATCATATAGGAAGCGGGTGATGGTCATAATGTGGCTGCTACACCAATTTATTTTGGTAGATTGAGCTTGATTTATCCTAAGATAAACCTATTCAAAATATATTTCTGCACTTAAAAATAATTCTCGACGAATGTAGTTCCCATTTTGACACGAACGTGCTTGCATTTGTAAGAAATAAACATTCGTATAATAAATTGCAATACTTTCCAAAACTTTAGAACTGGTGACTGTCCCTTCATATTCCAAACGTTTGCTAACAATGTTAAAAAAACGCCTTAATTTTGATGTGTTCACTTCCTATTAGAAGTGTCAATTTTATCTTCGCACGAGGATCAGTGAAGCGTATATATATAAATATATATATATATTTATATATATATATTCGACTCAATGATCCTTGTCCACAATTCAATTCAAGCAGAAATTTAGAAATTCATGTAATTAGCGTAGCACATATAAACGGGCAATGTCTGTACATGCTGAAAACTTACCTATGTAAAACAGGGAAATATAGTAGAACCTCTCGCATTCAGCACATTTGTATTTTGTTAACCTCCGCAGGTTGACGGCTTCCATGGATTAAAAGTTCAATATGTAAAAGTCATGGAGCAAGACAACCTCTGTAAGTTGTATTTTCTCACTATTGCCTTAAGAGTTATTAACATTTTCATTTCGATATTATCCGACCATGTGATTGTTTACTGAGCAATGGTCCTGATCGTTTGTTCAAAAAACACAATTTGCTTAGTGGGCTTGTGAAATGTACAAACTTCGTCTGATTCACAATCACTGCACTTGACGGCTATGCACACGTTGAACGATACGGTACTTTCCCTGTCAATGAAAATGCGCACCTGCTTCCGATAAGCCCCACAGTGTTTATGTGCGTCTCACCGTTATTCCCAACGGGGACTCGGCAATAAATACACCTTGAAAGTTTTTGGGTGAAATCATGCTGCATACACTCATCCTGAGTATGATCCACACGCTCACCATTTACTAGTAGCTGTAGCCTACACACCAATCCCAAAGCGCAGTAATCTGTTTCACTTAGATCAATATATGAAATCCCAAACTTTCACCCCTGAAGCTGAAAGCAAATATATGAATTGTATGTTGCAGTTGCGAACAAAATTATTTTAGGCGTGTTCGCCACACGGCATTAAGAGGATAAAAATGTGCCCATGCATTGCACAGGAGGTAAAAAGAGTTTGATGGCCTGTACCTGACATAATCTGTTCATTAGCAACTTGGATAGGAGCTATGTTGAGGATAACGTCCACTGATCATCAAAGGTTTTTCCGCGCTAACTGTTGACTTCCTGAGAGCGCAAAGAGTATAACGATGTAGTTGAATTTAATTAACGCCGTAATTATAGCATTTGATATTGGATCCACTCTTTGATTAATAATACAGGAACGGCAACTGAGCCTATCGAAGCATACCAGCACAAATGAAAGACCACAAAAACTTAACCGTGAGGAGAAGATTAATCTGCTATATTTTCTGGAAAGCCGAAGCCAAAGAAATAAGACGGAACGGTTTAACGTTAGCAAGAATATTGCTAGAAATATTAAACGACAAGTACTATGTAATGCGAAAGAGACAATGCGAAAGAGGATATCTTAAGCGTAGGAGCGGTACAATTTATAAACGGAAGTCGGTGAAGCTACGCTGCTCTGGATCAATGAAATGAGAGCACCTAATATTAGAATCTCTGTGCCGATGATAAAATAAATAATTGAAAGTGTTCGCATGAATTTGGGATTGCGAATATTTAAGTATACATTACCTAACTGGGAAAATTCAAACCCCGCTCTAATTGTTACCAAAGAGTCTTTTGTTGTACCACAAGAATTTCTGAAGTGTTTGTTCAATAATTTAACGGAAATATTCCAGATATCAGCAAAGGATTCAGCGATAGTGACATTTTAACACCGATGTGTCGTATAATTTACAACGCGAATCCTGGCAGGAGACATGTTATAATGGGTGATAAAGGTAAGAGACGAAATCTACTCAAAGAAAAATTTGCAGTTACGAAATGCGTAATATTAGGTAGACAAAAGCAAAAGTTTTTTTTTCTTTTGAAAGACAGCTAGATTCCGCATGTTCAGAGAAAGAGAGACCTGAAAACTTGCCATTCAACTGGAGCTAAAATATATCTGCGTGAATGTGGGCTGTTGTATTTAAAGAGTGGATAAGAAAAATAAACTCACCAATCGATACATAATTGCATTATCTTCGCACTCAACCTAAGTAGACCTGTAAGCAGAATTTTAAAAATAATATGAATAGCAAACTGAACAGCAATATCAATGCAACACTGGAAGCACGTAAATATTACATGAATAGAAATGCCTTACACTATTCTGATATTGCCCATTTTATCCCACACTCAACTCAACAACATGCTAAAATTATTTTTGCTAATAATGTTTGTTTTTTGAATGCATTGCGGGTGTAGTTCCGCCGAGGTCTAAATAGTAAGCTAGTGTGTATTTTGGACCTCAGTATCAATCCTGTCTCTCTACTAACTTGTTTCAAAACTTAACACCGACTGGACAGTGGTATATGCTGGAGCCTACTGAACACACTTTTTATCAATATTTGTTGCACTTCTAATAATAAAATAGATTTTACATAAATTTTTCGAAAGTATAGGAAACTGTTCGTGTGGTAGGAAGATATCAGTGAGTTTATATATGATCATGCTGCGGCTGTTCTTGGTGTGTATGTTGACTCGATGCCTACCTGTCTATATTAAGCAACTTCAAACTGGCTCCAGAATACAGTTAGTTTTTGCTGGAACAAACAGGGTGCAACAACCACGTGACGTAGCTGGGTTCAGAGAGCCAGTCAGACCTGTTGGTATTGGCTACGATCCAGCCACTGCCTAGTGTACCTCTGGTGCGCGCGATTTGCCAATTAGACCGAAACACTGCTTGTGGAAGCAGTGTGGGCCAGTTCCATTGCTGAAACATGTCACACATGCACATGCCTGCCGGTGTCATTTCTTTCGGGTTTACACCGGATATGGGTGTTTGGATGGAACTGTGGGTGTTGCAGCGCAAACCACCATGGTCCCACTATAAGCGCTTGCGTCCTGTGGCTGTCCTCGTCGAGGCCACATTAGCAAGCAAATCCCGACCTGGATACCGCCAACCAAATAATTATTTATTTATATACATTTATATATATGTATATATATATACTATTCATATATATTTTATTTATATTTGCTTATTCTTTTGTTTTATTGTACTGTGAATTTAACTGACGATCTTTCAAGAATAAAGGAAGCAACGGAATTTATATGGCTTATCCGCCTGAGCAGTCAACGATTCAACTTGGTTAGATATTGCTCGCATCCATGAGCCTAGGTTTGGTGGGATTCATATCATCGCGATGAAAAACATGGATTTTGCTCCATCCTTTGCCAGCTGTAGAGATATTTACCATTGTTACTGCATCCACATTGAACGGTGAAGTTGAAAACCATTATCATTTCTACCGAAGCTTCTTCTAATCCAGTCGCTTTGTAATACAAATTTCTCCATACAAACTTTTCAAGGTATTCGCTTCTCACAAAAAGGCCACTAAAATGCTCAACTCATCAAATGCTTGCCCATGTTACCATATTTCTTCCTCCTTTGATTAAACGCTTAGTTAGATTTCCTTTCTGCTCGAGTGAGATAAAGGTGGCAAAGTGGGTTTTTTTCAATTCCACTTGCTATTTTGTGTACTCCACGTTGGTCTAACCCAACTCGTCCACTGCTACTTTTGATGCCAAGAATTGACCTCATGGCACTGAGTTCAACTTCGAGAGGGATAGTACCATGCATCGCATCTAAGTCTATCCAAAGCTGATGAAAACGCTTAGCATGCAGCAAGTTCACAGCTATGCTTTCCTTCAACACCAATCGGGATGCAGCATCTCAAGGACAGATTTCCACGAGCGATTACTTCTTCTCGGGTATGTTCATTATCTTGTTCAAGTCGAGCAAGGTATATCTGAAGGAACACCAATGGACTGTTGGGATAACGTGTGTGCATTGCTCAACTTGGCTGTGTAGTGGTTTGAGGAAATATGTAACGAGCATCGTGTTGACAAAGTAAGGTGGTACTAAACAATCAATCGACACCCACAGGTCTTTCACACTCAGTTCTGCCTACCTAGACGATAACTCGAGTGGTAAGTCAGCTTACCATTATTAGCCGAATAGATTGCTATCCACGTTCAGAACGCAGGATTGTGTGATTAAAAGCGATTTGTCCAGAATCACAAGTTACCTTTTCCCCTCAACACAAGACTTATTTTGTGAAACGGGACACTTTCATGTCCTTGACCGCAACAACCACCAAGCTTTAGATTTAAGATAACATAAAGCTTTGAAATATGTCATTGTTTATATATTTTGCGTAGATCAAAGCGGACTTGGAGTGTTCGTTTTTTGTTTGGATTGCGACACGCCATCTCTGTTATGACATTAGTTCATTATAAGTAGACCTCGGTCATTCTGATCACAGGGAACGTATCCGAAATCAAATGTATCAGTGGTGTTCCTTCTGACAATAAAACCGTCACTGCTAGGAGAAGCAACAAATATAAACTTAAATATTTGGTAGTTATTCTAATAAGTTGTGGTGTATAAGCCCGATGCCATCCTCAAAATCAAGTATGTTCAGTAACTATTATTTCTGATTCTGCGCTTTGGGTATTTCTAGCGTATATAATTTTAAGTAAAATTAATCCTGATTGTGCTTTTAATATTATATTTTAATACTGCAAATATGGTTATATGTTCTAGTGATTCGTTCCATTATAATAAATACTTTCCTTTAGGAATAATTTGTTATTCCTTTTCATAACCCTTGATTTGCCAGATGAGGTTAAATCAGGGCGAAACCGTCGATTATGAATCGCAAGGATGGTACAGAGACATCTACTTACCTAACATATGCCTTAGTAGCACTACCAGATTTTTAACGTATGACATAAATATTTTATTTTGAAACTACACGTTATGTCCAGTATCGGGTTGATTTGGTTGCACTGGTCTGCTACCTGAAAAATGAATTTGTCGTTAACGTTGAGGTTTATAACACAGCTTGTCATTTTAGACCAAGCTTGCTCATTTACTGCGCAATCTTACGGTCTAAATTCCCTAGGTCTAAGGAATATATAGACGAATTTAGATGGCTGGTAAAGAAGAAATTGGGTGTTAATAGTATATGTACTATGTTCATACGACACTTGGTATCGCCTAATAACACAGAAATTAAGGATCATGTTTCTTCCGGAACAAACCAACATATAAATTGGTACGGCAGGTGTTGTTTGAATATCGCCTTGCATTTCAGACAAACCGTAAGCAATTTCATGTAAAGAATTATGCTTTCTTATTTTGTACAATGTGATATATATGTTCATGCATAGAATGCATAAGGTTCAGAGCATTCCTTTATTAGATGCCACTTTTACGAATTCAAAAATAATAAGCTACCTCGGGATAGGCGATGTTGGCGCTGCAAAAACAGGTGCCTATGTTGCCGGTGCTGACTGTGTAAAGTTTTGGCCAAATATAGCATGGTTTAATTTGAAGGAAATGTTAAAATTTGCAATAAAATTCTGAGAACTGTCAACGCTGTATGTTGGCTTGAATATAACGGCAACGATATATTGCATGCCAATACCATAATGTAATTAATGGCATAAGCATTAATGACTTTATAGCACCAAATATTTGCGAATATTTTACAGTTTGTTATTTATGCACATATATGGGAACACTCGGTATTCCTCCAGACACAATCTGTAATATAAAGAATTTTTAACATAAGAACAGCCAATAACAATATGTATGTCTTAGTGTGCGTGCTATATGTACACCTCTATGCATCTTGGAGGAATAAACAAAAAGACTAAAATAATACTATGCATATTATAAACAGCGCTTCATTTAAATTGAATTAAGAATTACCATTTATTAGTTAACATATTGATGCATATAAGAATGCGTTATGTGCAACCAAATAAAGCGCAGTGTTTGCAACAATCCTTATTACAACAAATGGTTGATGGTTTAAATTATTCACGTAATTTATTACTTTTATTAAGTTGAAAACTACATTCCACAAGCATAGAGGCTAAAATGCATATCTCTTTAAGCATCGCATGATTTTTACCCTAAGAGGAATTCATGGAGCTACAAATGTGGCATACCTATTTATTATACAATATCAACAAACGCAAGCAATATGAGTCACAGCACATGATGATCAAGCAGTCGCGTTGATTTCGATGAAAGTTGATAAATTGTTGTTTAATTGGATAAGCGATGTGCTTTTGTGTTGCAGAAAACCAGGGGCCGTTGTATTTCACAGGTTGGTTTTTGTTTTGAAGCAATAACTAAATATACCCTTTTATATGCAAGCAAGAAAAACATTTACAAAATAACAGATAAAAATTGTAACACGTAAGAAATATTACAGCAATAGAGAACCATTTTCGTTTTTGATGTAACTATGAAAAAATAGCTAGTGGTTTCAACTTATATGGAGTATTTCTAAAAAAACTGCGGTATAAAGTGGCGTGATCATGATTAAATCAGACGACTTAGATAAATCGTAACCGCAATTATGGACAACGAATATTTAAGTAAGTATAGTCTGCATTACATTAACATAAGATATACAGAACAGCGTGTAGATGCAAGCTTTGACAAGTAAGCAATCAATGTTTATATGAGGTATCTAATAGACAATTTGGAACTCTGAACTAACCCTGCAGCCTTTTGCTTTATTCTCACGCCGTTTTGTTTATTGCCGCCTATTTTGTGAACACATCGTCGAACAGTATGATCAGTGCAAAAACGCATACTTCTCTTGAACTAAGTCTGATTCCGTGTCATATCTACTGGGAATTTCAACCAGTGATTTTCCTCACTCATGACTCTTCAGCCGAGAAGACTTGTGGAACCGGTGATAGCTAAAACTGGACCAACACTTTGACATTGTATCACCATTTGTTAGTTCAATCACACCCGATTCTTCCATTGCGATCCTTTGCTAACAAATAGAATGTGTCGCGGTCATCAGTCGCAAGGCATGGGCTGAACGTGACCGACCTACCTTAGTTTTCAAGGCGGTATCACCTAATGCACAACGTCAAACATGGTTGCAATGACGGTGTTCACAGCACACTCGAGCTTTCATCCGCAGACATACATTGTCTAACCCCGAAAGTCAGAACGTCATTCAAACAACACAGTTAACTCACAACAATAAAATAGCTCATGAATAAAAGGTATGATAGGCCCTGCGCTTCAATGAGTGTAAAAGTAAACGACGACGCCAGAGATTTTAGGGATTTGACAACATAATTAAAAATATACATTATATCGGTACCATCAGAAGAAGCGCAGTTTATCAGGCGACCGAAGCTCTATACATAATTAAGCGTCCTGAATTTAAGAGGGTGCACTGTAGTAAGTAGCTAGTACTCCTGTATCAGGATTTTGCCTTGGTTGGGGGGCAAGGGCCTTACCGTATATTTTAGCTTAACACACCAAGCAATTTAAGAAGAATCGCATTTTTTGTTTCTTACTGTGTCAGGCATTATCCCTGCCATAATCTAAGTCCTTGCTTTTTTGTCTGTAAGAATCTATAGATTGGATAATGGCAAAGTTCCGGAGCGCTTGGCGGGATATGCGGAACCGCGAAACAAGAGAAACGCGATTATGTTGCATCACATTCTTGCACCGTAAATGAATGCACCCTTTTAATATTGCTCACCGCATAGCCAGTACTTTTTCCGAGACCTTGACCGATAAAGCTTGTATGATGGCAGTATAGTTTCTGGACATTAAATTGTTGCAGACAATGCAAATATAATAAGCCAATCTATCAACTCAAACAAACCTGGGATGTTCAAATCAAGGAAACTGATAGGTAGGTTTTAAAGATATCACTACGAATTAAACGCATATGTGGGTAACGGAGTTTTACTATGTTACAAATATTTTACCAAGCCGGATGGAAACCAGTCTATTTTGCCAAGCTTTATGTCAGGAATCGGTCTTAGCCTGCCGAGAAGAATGTAGGTCAAACAAATTATGGTTAGAAAATTTAGGCTAATTTATTTATCTTTCTTTGGATAATCGACATTTGCTAGGCAAGTGTAGCCTTTTCTGCACGCAAACCTTGAAGAAAATTGTTGTTAACTTGTTTTTAATTGTCACATAACCTTCAATGACATTTCCAGAAGATGCTAATATGAATCTGCAAAATCGATCATAGGGGGGAAGCTGATTAACCGAGCACAGTTCGGTGGGTGGTTCCAGTGGATTGTTTCAAGCTGTTTACATAGGCACGCTAGTTCAGTAGGCAGAAGTTAGAGAACAGCTGGATTGAGTTTGGAAGAGCTCAGTTTAGCAGTTTATGTACATAAGGAAAAATGATTGTGGATCGTCAATCTAATAAATAGTTTCCCGGATGCAATATCGTCTGTGTCCGAATGAAATGCTTACATACGTTTCTTACGGAGCGGTGATGTCTCCAAATCTGAAGCACGCTGCGACCACCAGGTTTTGCGATCTAAATGTGGGCTTTGGTTGAGCTTTTGGCTGAGGTTAAGCAGAAACCAATCAGCTTAACTCGCTCGTATACTGTAATTTATTTCAAAGGATGAAGTAGCTCGGTGTTTATTGAATTTGTCGAAGGGTGCTTCGTCGAAAAATTGGAATGCCTTCTGCTACAAACTAATTATTTTTGATTTCTTGAGGTGGATAAATGTGCGCACACTTGACAAGTAAGATGACCATGTCATTTGAAACTATTGCTTAGTAAGGCTGTTGGCATTTATCAACAAATGATTTGTTTTCGAGCAAACACCGAAGCGAATAGATATATCAGTACAGAACAGAGCTTGATCTGAGTCAATGAATGTCGACCTAAATTTATTAAGTTACACAATTAAACATCGACAGATATTTTGGAACCACGGTTCTAGAAGCAATGGCGCACCATTCAATACGGTGCTTTTTAATACGTTTAAAATCCTGCGATTGGATAAGTTTACTAGATTAGCATAAGTTTATAAACATAAGAAGTCATTAAAATACACGTGAAATGGCGATTATTCTATTGGCAAATCAGAATGATGGAACCTATCCTAAATGTAAACAAACTACGCAACGTATTTTGTATACATATATAAGCACTATTTTCACGGCTCGTGGCTGGCTGTCATCTACTGATACACCCAGGAGAGTATGATGTCACATAAATACCTAACGTTCGCCGTCTCTTTGGTTAAATTAATATTTTTCTCACAACTGATTAATCAGAAATATTTTAGATTATATATCTATGTATCTGCATTAGATTGCATTGGGTTGTTGACCGCAATAAAACACTGCGCACCAGGACGCGTTTCGGTACCATTTGTTCTCATCAGGTAAAAATAGAAAGCTTCGAACCCCTAGCTATCCGAATAAGAGCCGAAACATCTACGCCTTTGGCTTCAGTGTCGTGACATGCAACACTGTATTATAGTAAATAATTAGAGGATCATTATGAAACCTTTCTTGCTTGATAATATAAACGTTAGACATTACTTGTTTCATATCGTCTTTAGAGAACATTCAGACATCGCGATCACAATTCTCCTCTGCATTCTCTTCCCCTACCAACATGCTGACAATAACTCCCCATTTACTCGTGAAATCAAATCCCAAAATCCTTTCTTCCTACATTTCAATAAAAGGTTATTACCTCGCATTCTCAAGATCACATAGTGCCTCTACACCTTTGACTTCAGTTATTCACCATTGTCAACACAATTTTTAGCACTGATTAGGGTCTATTAATGAAGATCACTCCCGGCTGATGATGCCTCTCATACCATCCCTTCCTTTGTTTATGTGCTTTTGTGACACAGTGGGTGATAGCTCCAAAAACGCCGTATTCAATCCCATTTTCTGTGATCTACAAAAGTTACCACCTTACGCTCCCTATAAACAAGCTGTGCACCTTAGTGAGATGATCTGCTACAGCGGACGCTCTGAAGCCAGACATGTTGATTTGGACCGAAACGATTGTCAATGTAACTGTTCTGAGTTTGGAGGCGTAATTGTTGAGGTTATTTATTGTATGTGGTCATTAATGCATTTGTAAATGGTACCGCTTTTTAGTTCCGGATTTGAGATTCCCTTGATCCCCATGGAAAAGCTTCACCGGAAACCTTCCAAGCGAATTTTTTCGCTTACACGTTACTATAGGAATTTAGTTCGCAACGTAAAATTCTGACAGGCTACCTGCGGCTTATTTGTATCAGAAAGCAATCGAACCGTGTGTGGTAACAACATCTGGTAAATAGAGTCCGTGCCCGCTTGAAAAATGTAATCTCCATGAGCGGATGATGACTTCTAGACCTATAAGGGAATACCTGAAATAGTCATGAAATTAGTCACTAAGCCAAAGTTTGAAAGGAATTGCCAACCTTTGGCTATATAACTTGAAAATAACCGCACGTAATATAATAAAGACAGATGTCATGCTAACAGAATTACACTAGAAATCGCTTCCAACTTTCACGGTCTGTTGCCGAGATAAATGTATTTTTCAAATTGCAGCTGGTACTTGAGTCAGTCCTCATCACCTCCATAACATTGCGCCTTTAACCTAATTGATTCGCGGTAATGCGATTTTCACTTAAGTCAACATAGAATTCAAGTTGAATGAGCATGCTAACAAATACCGTGAGGATGAAACGAATGTCTTGTGATTTTACAGACGATATGCAGCTTTCCAAATTCTGGTAAGATCAACTGCAAAATATTCACTTTAAATACCTCACCCATTCACAGTAATACTGAATTTTATTATTTTAATTCTAGCGATTATCACAGTTTGTATGAATTATAAATTTATCTTTAGATCACTGAAAAGTATTGCACTATTCTAATGCTAAGTGTGAGGTTGAGAAATTGCATCCCTATTATGAAAATTGCAAACATACTGGTAGCCAGTTGTTCTAAACAACAGTCATTTGGCAACTTTTTAAAAAAAAATTGATTTTATACTAGGGTTCAAAATATATACTAGCAGAGAACACAGTATCAAGTATAGCAAGAACATCAAATGCTCTTCAACAGGGCGAAAACTTTTCACTAATCCTTTGGCTGACACTTGAGCTACCTTTGCATTGTATGTGAGCAGCTGTGAATAAAACACGTAGATAAAAGATGTATATACAAATCACATTAAAAAAATTTACACTTTTGCGTACAGCAGGTTAGTACTATCAAGCTATATTTTGTATTGTCCGCGATGTTCGTTGTTTTTATATTTATGGAACAACAACGTAAGGAAATTTGTGCAACCTGTTTCCATTGATCTTTGGCCAACGACATGCTTATGCTTCTTAGCAAAAGCATAGCTGTATTTAATAGCATGGCACTATTTATGCAAACATTTACTATGGAGCCCAAGTTGCGCATTCAAAAAAAGCCAACGCAAATCCTTCTTTGGCCTTGAGATTCCAGCAGAGGCCGACAAATATGTCGCTTCATTAACTGCAA
>CALYDF020003550.1:0-13122 GCA_944474145.2 Dicrocoelium dendriticum
AGAGAAATCGAAGGTACAAAATAAGGAACGGCACTTGAAGTACGAAAATAATACCAATGCGTAAAGCAACGTAAAGAAAAGAAAATCAAAGTACGATGCGGGATACACAGGAAAATGGAAAGGTTTCCTGTTGCCGCCCAAGAGCGTCAAATTGCCGCTCAAACCCATTAACCGTGGATTCCCTGATAACAATTCCCGGAAGTAGGTTCCAGCGGTCGATAACTCGGCGTGACAGCCGTATTTCCGCCCTAATCCGATCGGACCGCGGTTCGTCCAGCTTCTAAGTAGGACTGCGTAGAACAGGCAGTCTAGCGGAACTGAATAGCCAAGCTAAATCTGGACCAACCTTCCCAGTTAAGATACGGTAGGTTAGGATTACGCATTCTCTAAGCCTTCTGTAGTGCATTGAATGCATCCCCAAACTAAGTAGACGCTCGAGGTATACGCGTCCCCGTAATCCCACGACCAAGCTAGTACCCAACCCGTAAACCCCTTTATAGCTCCATTTGTCCCGGAGAAAGCAAGGCGGACAAGCCTGGACGCAGTATTCCAGGTGAGGCCGAACGAAAGCCTAGAACAGTCTCGTAAACATGCCGCTCGTCAAGACTCTGAAAGAAGGTCGTGTTAACCACAACATGCGGAAACCTCCGCTTGCGGCATCCTTCCAGTTGTTGCCGGAGTGTAAAGCCGAAGGGTTTACGACTCCTAGGTCAATCTGGCTAGATACACGTAGGTGTTGGACCCCACCGACCACGTAATTCGTAGGAGGACAACCTCTTCCAATTCGAAGAACGGAGCAATCTGCCTGATTTATGGGCAGCAACCATTAAGTAGACCAGTCCCAAAGCTTATCCAATGCTGGCTGAATAGCTTCGGAACTCCAAGGAACATCGAAAATGTTCCACAGCTTCAGGTCCTCAGCAAATCGCAGCGATAGTATCTCAAGCTACGCGGGTATGTCGTTCACATAGATAGAGAACAGCAACGGTCCAAGGACTGAGCCTTGCGGCACGATACTGAGGACAGACTGCCTACACGATAGGCCCCGGCCTACCCTACACAATGTTCGCTATCCTGCAAGAAGGCGGTTACCCAGTGAAGGGCGCGTCCAGCAACCCCTTAGGAGGACAGCTTTTGCCCAAGCCACAAATGGGGTACCTCGTCAAATGTCTTCGAAAAGTCGACGAAAGCACCTCCAGTGGGTAGCGGTCATCCGCTGCCTCCGCCCAATTTGACGAGGCAGCGGTAGGTTCGCTAGACGAGAAAATCCCTTCCGGAATCCGTGTTGCACGTTGCTAAGTAGATTAAATCTACTCAGATGATTCTCCATTGAATCTCTCACCAGTTTCTCGAGAAGTTTGACTACTACACTCGTCATACCAACTGGCCTGTGATTTGCAGGAAGACCCCTGTCCCCATTTTTGAAGATGGGACGAATGCCAGCTTCCTTCCATTCGGAAGGCAATGCACAGCTGTCAAAGGTTTTCTGAAACACCATAGATAGCGGTCCATGTAGTTCCGCTGCCAACTCATGCAACAGTTTCGGGTGAATTAAATTAGGCCCAGAGGCCTAAGAAGGGTTCAGCCCTTGTGACAACCTACGAACTTCCCTTCTCCGCTACAATTAATTCAGATAGTTCTGAACCCTCTTGGGTTCTTCAAACCAGCTCAACGCCTGTCAAAGAGGTTTCCCTTACAAACGCTGTCGCATATTGCCCACTAAGTACGCAGGCCTTGTCATATTTCGTATGCGCATGAGTACCGTCATCAAGCATCAATACTGGAATTGACATGTTCGAACCGCAGCGCCTTTTGACCTCAGCAAAGAACTTTTTTGTACTCTCTGAAACTTCTTCCGCTAACCCTTTCTCGAAATTGAGCCGAACATACCTCAAGTGTTGCTTACAGCTATTTCTATCCTTACGACACCTGGCGGCAGTGCTCCAGGACTTGATGGGTTTTCGTCTGGCAAGCTTTCTATTTATAAAAAGCCACAAATGTCTGCATATCAACAATGCGACGTGGCGGATGTGACTCGCCACAAACTAAAGTCACTGGCCCGTGGATATCCGGAAAGTGTTATCCAACCCAAGGACATCAATCGCTTATGCTCACATTTCTGACGATAACAAACAGTCAAAATGCTGCGGCACATTCAAAGACACAAGCTACCTTCATACACAAGCACATACGTATTTTCACCCATACACTTACATACACTGTTACGCCAGACGTGTACTTTTTGTTCATTTTTGATCACACTATGTTAGCTAAACATGATCATGCCTGTAAAGTTGTGCCTCGCATTGTCTAGAATAAAATTTTATTTATTTATTTATTTGTTATATGTATGGGTGGACGGAGCAACTCGATAAGTCCACCAACATCTAGACCCTTTTGTGAGCAGATGCCTGCCAGTGGGAGCTATCCAGGTAACTTTACTCGTGCCTCCTTTCTCCTTCTGACTGGGATGAAGGGAGCAGAGACCTCTGTGAGGTAGGACATAAATGTATCCCATGCAACCGCGACAGTATCGTCGTCTGAGATCTCACAATGTAAACCCGAAGCCATGGCTCTCATGGATTGATAGTCTGCGTGTCGTAGGTTCGGGCGAGTCTCAACGGTACTCTGGTAGCGTCTAGACACAGCACAACAGAAATGCAAACAAACATGATCACTGGAACCAAGTGGAGGTCCGTAAGTAAGGTCAACAACAAAATCGAGTGAAAACAAACAGAAGGACTAAGATAGACAGTACATAAGCGTTCATGTACCTAGTGGGGGGTCAGTGAACTGGGAAAAAGTTATTTGGAGCGTAAGCTCAAGCAGATCAGCGCCGAATGTGCCTGACGCTGAGTCGCAAGAAAGATTTGCCCAGCAAATCTCTGGGAGACTGAAGTCTTCCATTACGAACCGCTTATTTGTAGACTGGGAGCGAATGAATTCAAGTACCCTCGTTGGATATGCTCCCAGGGCTTCTATGCACAATTACAACTATAACCTGAACCGAGGATGCGTTAATGACAACCGAAGGAGCTTCAACAGTTTTGTCTGCTGCCTGAAATAAGCAAGTCCTCAAAACGTCAAGTTTACAGCTCACATAAAGAGCGACGCCTCCTCCCTGTCGGCCAGCGGAGCAATCGCATCTAAATAGTGCGTAGCCTGATAGATGTAATTCACCATCCTTGATGTCCTGAGATAGCCACGTTTCAGTGAAGGCGAGTATATCGGGATGAGACCCATCTACAAGCAGACCTAGCTCTTACACCTTATTCCTTAGGCTGCGCACATTACTTAGCACTAGCTGAAGGTATTCGTTAGATCCAGACCTGGGTCGTGCGCACCAGAATGGGCAGTGGTCGTGCGGAAAAGGACCGCCGGCTGGCCACCCGAAAACCCACTAAAACGGAGACCCTGTTCACCGGCCGCCCGCCTGCTTTTGAGTCCTTGATTGCCTCCGTTAGCTTCAGCCTATTGGCCAGCGGAAGGTCCGGCTGAAAGCTAATCTTTGTTCCTTTCAGGTTAAACGCGAACCGCATGACAGCGCTGCGTTCCTCCGGGGTAGAGAGTACCACACAAAGTAGCCGCGGCCGGGGGTTTGGTACATTAACTGGTACGTTCCCAAATCTAATCAACTTCCTGACAGTAACATCTGGAAAACCAGGCGGAAGAAGGTTCATTACGCACATTTTTAACCAATGAAGGTCGTCCAACATGCGATCATCAGGAAAGACAGCAGTAGATTCAGCCGCGTTACGGAATATAACGCTACTATCCGTAAAAGAATCGCCACGGAGGGGTGTATTAACCCCAGGGATGTTTGATAAAATACTTGGAGCAGGTGGTTCCACTACTGGTGATGGGACTGTCTTTAACCCCTCCGATGAGGTAGCAACGGCAGCATATGATTTTTGCTCCGTTGTGGATGCCATCCTTTTGCTACGGTCATCGCCTTCACCGAATGGCTTTATGGCAGATTTGGTTTGCTATTTCTTCTTGATAACGAGAGCAGGGTCCCTTGAGGATTTTTCGCTTTGAGCAAAAGCAGGCAAACTTTCAGAAAATGCCTTCTCGGTGAGAACCGAGATGGCCGGCAACTTCGGCTGACAAGTAGTGGGTGTTGGGATCTTCGCCTTTGCACAACAGTCATACGGTTTGCCAAGTAACGACATTTGGCTTGTTTCCGGTGCCTAGACAACTACGACTTACTGCTTAGCAGAGAGCTTGCGGGGTTTTCCTGGCTCTCTTTGGCTTTACTCGAAAGGACCCTTGAACTAGCAACTCGGCGTCGATCAGGGTAGCTTTAGATACGACGTCCGAAGCTGCTTAATTTTTGTGTTCGGTAGCCATCTGGACCGGTTCCATAATGATTGGTGCCACAAGATGATCATCAGTGTAAGCGATCAAAACTGCGTTGGAGAACGGAAGCGTCTTCATGAGCAGATCAATCTTAAAGCGAAGACCTGTGAGCTTCAAGAACGAACGCTCTACATGTCGCAGCCGGGTATCAAGAGATTCGTCTCTCGTATGAAACGCCGCGTGGCCTTGCCGGCGGCTGCAGCAACTGGCACAACTGAAAAGCAACATTTCGCTGGAGGCCAGCGCTGCGTACTGCTCGGTATTCAGGTCCGTACAAGGCTGATGGTACCATCGGTTGCAGACATCGTCCTGCATACCGCCGGAATCGTCAGTTACTGGTAAATTGCAGCTTAGACTGCCACAAAGTGCGCTAACCTCAGAATCCAAGCCACCAGCCTCGGTGCAATGAGAGACCGACATAGTGGTAAACAGAGTGGAATTAAAACCCGTATACAACAGTCAAACTACCTAAATAAATAAGCAAAATCTGGGTGCAAAACGGGATTAAAACTGGGAAAAAACCGGAAAAATTCCAGGTAAGCGCCAAAGACGCTTTGACCAGAACCGCTTTAATCAATCCATGATGCCTTGGATGAGAGGAAGTTTGACAACAGTCAAATTCCGTCGCGTGTTTATTCAAACATCGTTTTCCACAATATTGTAGCCAAGAAGCTCGATCAGTATGGTACGCCAAAAATCGAGTTACCGCGTAGAACTCAAAGTACACGGCGAATCTCACAGTATACGTTAGTGTTTGTACTAACCAGCAGGAATGTTTATACTTTTCAGAAACGGGAGAAACGGGAGAAAATCCTCGACCCACTCCATTTGCCCTCCTTAAATTAGCTGTTGGACTCAATGTCGTTTCGCCGACTAATCCTGTCTCGTCTGTTTGGTCTCCTGCTTTCCAACTCCTCTCAGACTCCTGTGACATTACTAGCCATCGTTCAGATGACTGAGCGCCGTTCGTATCCAATCATTCTTCTATTGGACGATTGAGTCTCTGTCATCCGTAGCTCAGCCTCAGCTGATCAGCCAAATTCTATAGGACTGCTACCAGGCTACCGGGATGTTAGCGGTCTAGGCTCCGTCGATCCAAAGCACTTCCTCCCTCACCTTGATATCCTGCTGAACTTGTTCGCCCTATGTTGATATAACCACTTCTATCTCTAACCAGTCCGCTCCTACTGACTCCACTTACCTTCCCAAATGAACCATAGGACTCAATCACAATGCGCCGACCAAGTCCAACCTTGGCAGATCGGTCCTCTTCTCTCCTACTTCTGCGACGCTGCCTGCTATGCTCGGAAGCCTGAATGCTCTGTCACCATTACCTCTAGAGCCTCGTTAACTGTCGCATTTCATATCCGTAAACGTAAACTCTCAACTCTGTCCTCTCCTTATCGCGGCCTGTCTTTATTTCTTCTTCATCCGCATAGCGAGCTCTCAGAGCCCTGCCCTATTATCCTCTTTGACTGCTTCCTAACTAGCGAAATGTAGTTTTAGGCTCTGTATCACCATCACACAACTTCTCTCACATTGCGAGCCTGCCTGACTTGCATACCTTATACCCATGTAGCCTCCTGCATCCCAAACCTATCCGTCTCTGCTGACTCTTTATTTATCTTCCTTCCTTAACTGTTCGACTTACTCTCAATTTGCCGACTTAACCAGTCTCGTCTGATCGGTCCCCTGCTCTCCGAATTCATTCAGACTGCTGTGACGTTACCGGCATTGAATGAGAAGTGCGAACGCTCTGTCCCCATTCCCTCTCGAGCCCCATGGACTTTTCCACACCTTATAAGTAAACCTCTCCCTATCCGGACCGTCTCCTTATGACGTTCTCTACTTTCAAACCTTCTCTAATCGGACTGCCAACTCTCAGTGCCCTGTAATAACCTAGTCTCATCTGACCGGTCTGCTTCTTTGACCCTTTCCAGACCAGCAACATTTAAACGGTCTAGACTCTGTAGACTCAAGCTATATCGCACTTACGTTGACAGCCTGCTAGACTTGTTCACCCTCTATTTATATAGTCACCTCCACCTCTCGACCCACTCCATTTGCTCTCCTTAAATTAGCTGTTGGACTCAATGTCGTTTCGCCGACTAATCCTGTCTCGTCTGTTTGGTCTCCTGCTTTCCAACTCCTCTCAGACTCCTGTGACATTACTAGCCATCGTTCAGATGACTGAGCGCCGTTCGTATCCAATCATTCTTCAATTGGACGATTGAGTCTCTGTCATCCGTAGCTCAGCCTCAGCTGATCAGCCAAATTCTATGGGACTGCTACCAGGCTACCGGGATGTTAGCGGTCTAGGCTCCGTCGATCCAAAGCACTTCCTCCCTCACCTTGATATCCTGCTGAACTTGTTCGCTCTATGTTGATATAACCACTTCTATCTCTGACCAGTCCAATCCTACTGACTCCACTTACCTTCCCAAATGAACCATAGGACTCAATCACAATGCGCCGACCAAGTCCAACCTTGGCAGATCGGTCCTCTTCTCTCCTACTTCTGCGACGCTGCCTGCTATGCTCGGAAGACTGAACGCTCCGTCCCCACTACCTCGCGAGCCCCGTGGACTTTTCCACACCTTATAAGTTAACCTCTCTATCCGGACCGTCTCCTCTCCTTATGGCCCCTGTACTATCATTTCTTCTCTAATCGGACTGCCAACTCTTAGTGCCTTGTAATAACCTAGTCTCATCTGACCGGTATGCTCCTTTGACCTTTTCCAGACTAGCAAGATATACCGATCTAATCTCTCACAACTATGTCTTGCTTACATTGACAGCCCGCTAGACTTGTTTACCCTTGATTAATATAGGCACTTCCATCAGTAACCTGTACCCTCAAATCTTCAATCGGATGACCGACGCTTAGTGCCATGCCCTTCTTTGTCATTATCTGATCAGTGAAATTCTCTGGGACTATTACGAGGCCTCCGGATGTGTCGACTTCTCGAGTCTCGTCTGTTCGGTCTCCGGCTGTCAGAGTTCTCTCAGATTACCGGGATATTACCGATGCTATTTCAGCACTGAACGTTTCATACTTCGCACGAGAGCGTCCCTGGCTCACCACACTTTAGTAGTAAACCTTTTTCATCCTGACTATCGTCTCTTAATTGCTCTCATGAGTTACTCTTCGCACTGCCGTCCGCATTCTTCCGCTCATAGCTGATTCCTTAAATTTCCTTTTCTTCTTGGAACGTTGCTTGAAACGTTGGCTGGCTAGCCGAACAACCTCCTCGTGGTGCCAGCTGGGTGGTTCGGGTTTTATCCGTTCCAGCAAATAGTTCGGCGGCAGTGTTCCAGGACGTGGTGGGTTTTCGCCTGGCAAGCGTTCTCCCTATAAAAAGCCACAAATGTCTGCTTAACAACACTGTGACGTGGCGGATGTGACTCGCCACAAACTAAAGTCACTGGCCCGTGGATGTCCGGAAAGTGCTATCCAACCCACAGACATCAATCGCTTATGCTCACATTCCTGAGGATAACAACCAGTCAAAAAGCTGTGGAATATTCAAAGACACAAGCTACATTCATGCACAAGTACATACGTATATACACCCATACACGCTGGATATCCGGAAAGTGCTATCCAACCCGCAGACATCAATCGCTTATGCTCACATTCCTAAGGATAACAAACAGTCAAAATGCTGCGGCATATTCAAAGACACAAGCTGCATTCATACAAAATTACATACGTGTATACACCCGTACACTTACATACACTGTTATGCAAACATGTACTTTTTGTACATTTGTGATCACACTATGTTAGCTAAACTTGATCATGCCTGTAAAGGTGTGCCTCGCCTTGTCGAGAATAAAAATTTTATTTATTTATTTATTTATGTTGCTCCCGCATTCGGTCTCAGCCATGTTGTTCTTAGTTTCACCTAAGATGCCGCTCGCATTCGGTCTGCTGTCATCATAATCGGTTTACCTGTTACTCTCCAAGAATCATATTAATCGCTTAACGTTGTCAACACGCTTTGTTATACCCTTCTTTCTACCTAGTAATTGTAGTCTGAGGCACACCAGCGACGTGATGTAAAGAACGCGCTTGCAAACCATGTATACTAAACAAAATTACATAAATTTTAATGTATCATAGGCACCGTTGCGCGCCACCAGTCTGTGTTTGTGCTTCTTGCTTCGTTGCTGTCTTTCTGTTTGGCTGCCTCTTGTCCGTTGCCCGTTTTCTCCCGAGATTTCCACAGATACATCCGCCAAAACAAGAAGGTTTATCCACTGGGAATAGTCGACCCACTTTCAATAGCCAGCTGTTTTACATGCTTGTTCTTTTCTCCGGGGGATGAAGAACCCACACATCGTTCCAAATGGAGCTCTTTCCGCCATTCTGGAGAAGCTACCACCACGGGGTCTAAACAAATGGGTTTAGCTCGCCTCGTACTCAGTAGAACAATTTACTCACCTGGAATAATGTAGTTACATGGATCCACTGTTCCACAACCGGGGACTGACAATTCTGGCGTGATTATCTTCACTGCCTCAAACATTCCGATTCTCCAGTCACCTGGAGCTTTTCTGATGTCATTTCACGGACAGCACTGCGCGCGCATAAGCGGCTTTTCCGATGATTTTTCCTGGAGTTCTCACTTGGTTATGGAAACAATTACACTTACATTTGAAGGAAATACTTGTCCACTTCGCGGAGAATAGCATTTATTCCTGTTTTGGACATATTCAGACACAAGAAACAACTGCACTCACCGTCCCTATGACAAGTCCAGCATGGATAGCTGGACACGGGTTGCGAGCCGGACAATATAATAGAAAAAGCCGGCCTCTATTAACAATATGTTTACTCACCCGCATCATCATCATTCGACTCTGCGACTGTTTTACATCATTGACTGGCTTCAACGACTATTGCCGGTTCAGTACTAAGCCATTTGACCAACCAACGAAACATTTTGGCTGTCAACCGACTGCGAATAATAGAGTGCAAAATCGGTCTATACGATGCATAGCCGACTAGCACTACAGTTCAACGGAAGCTACGACAGTGTTCCAGGACGTGGTGGGTTTTCGCCTGGCAAGCGTTCTCCCTATAAAAAGCCACAAATGTCCGCTTAACAACACTGCAACGTGGCGGATGTGACTCGCCACAAAATAAAGTCACTGCTATACATTTCACACTGACGCAGTCCTCAGCCTCCATCATCGAACCTGTGCAACTGATTTTACTATGAAGAATGCTTTAGTGGAGTACCGATCATCCCGGCTTCGTAATGGTCATCGATTGCATTAAACCTTGTTCGGGCTCCTGTGCTGATGGATCACTACATGGCAAATTTACCCCCCTCTTGTATCTTGACGCAACAGTTTTTGCGCGCCACGGCGCCATTATGATCCTTGGTCTGACTATTACCTGACAATATGCTCGCTCTTATGGACTACATCTTTTCGTTTATTCCTTTCATTGTAACGAAATGAAGTCTAAAGAATAAGCCAGACGAGATTCATTTGCTCGCCTCACAACTCATCCGGACCTGATGGCCTTCACTGAAACATGGTTATTCTCAGAAATCACAGTTCCAGAAGTGGCTATTCCTGAATATCACCTCAACTGGTCCGCTCGCCACGGCGGAAGGGCTGGTGTTGACGTAATGCTTTATTGGTAGGCAGAGCTGAAAGCGCAGGTGGTTGAGGCTATTAGTGACCAAGATAACCATTTTGAAGCCCTCTGGTGCCGTATGCATGACAAATCTAGACCTCTCTTGCTTGGTGTCGTCTACAGGGCGCCAATAGGCTCCGGGGCTAGTTTGTTGGAATCGGCGGAGTCAAGGACTGACTTATCGTGTGGGTTTCAATGCACCAAATATCGATTGGAATCTCCTTCTTCGTGCTCGCCCATCCGACCAATTCGATGCCACCTTACGCGAAACCGTACTGGATTGCTGACTTTTTCAAAATGTCATGACGCCAACTCATATTTTCCCAGATCAGACGCCGCACATCCTAGAACTGGTGATTGCTTCAGCGCAACCAGACATCACAAACCTAGCTGTTATCGAGCCCATTGGCAGCGGTGAACACTGTGCTGTTTCTTTTCAGTGGACTCGTCGCTTCGCTGTCCACAGCCAATGTGCCGACCGTCGGAATTTCTGGCGTGTAGATGCACTTCGTTTGAAAACGGCTGCAAGCGTTGTGGATTGGAGTATCCCTGGGCATCTCAGTCTTGATGATGCGTGGAATCTTTTGTACTCCAAGTTGATGTTGCTCATCGAACAGATCGTCCCTGTCTCCAAGAGAAGACCGTTTTCTAAAGGCCCACCTTGGATAGATCGCCAATTAAGATCCCTTATGAACAAAAGGCGTAAACTGTGGAACCGTTTTAAGCTAACACGATCAGACCTCGATTATTCTCGCTATAAAACAATCAGGAATGTTTGTACTTTTCAGAAACGGGAGAAACGTCAACTATACGAACTGTCTTTAGCTACTCTTTCCAGGACCACATCCAAAGCGCTTTTCTCGTACATCAAGCGAAGTACCAGAGCCGGCAGTGGCATCCCTGCCTTGTGTTCCCGTGAGCATGCTGCTTTAGTTCACGAAGACACACAAAAAGCCAATCTTTTAGTTAAGCAATATTCCTCTGTGTATTCAACAGAAACGTCTCCCCCTGACAGCTTCTTGTCATTTCTTCCTTCTTGCCTAGAGCACTTGGATATTAACGCTGATTTTGTACTGAAACTGTTTCTTAATTTAAACCCGTATTCTTCGCTGGCCTTGATGGCCTACATCCATTGTTCCTTAAAACTGTAGCCGACTACATCACCGCACCTATCTGTCAGATATTCCGTCTGTCCTTTGAGACTGGACTTCTTCCGGCTGCCTGGAAATGGGCATCATCAAGCCTATTTATAAAGGAGGAAACCAACAAGATCCAACGAATTGTCGTCCTATTTGTTTGACATCTGTAGTGTGCAAAGCTATGGAACGGACAATAAACGCGCGCTATGCCTCCATCTCGAAAGGTTAGATTTCATCTCTTCTGCCCAGCATGGATTTCGAAGCGCTCGCTCATGCATCACGAACTTGCATGTAGCAAGGGAGAAATGGGTGAGGTTACTAGATGTTGGCAAACGATTGAATGTTGTGTTTGTTGATTTTAGCAAGGCCTTTGACAAGGTTCCGCATGAGCGGCTTTTTTCAAACTCCGCGGAATTGGCGTTGCTGGAAATTTTCTCTCCTGGATCTCCGATTTCCTGTACGGTCGCTCTGCGCAGGTAAGGGTGAATGATACGCTTTCTGACCCTTTTCCTATGACCATTGGTGTCCCACAGGGTTCTATCCTTGGCCCTGTCCTCTTCAATATCTTTATTAACGACCTCCCGTCTGAGTTGCAGACGGAATGTTTGATTTATGCAGAGGACTTAAAACTTTGGATTGAGGTATCCAGTCTTGAGGATGCAGACAGGCTCCAAGAAACACTCAACAGGCTCCACGACTGGTCGGTAAAATGGCAGTTACCCATCAACCGGGATAAATGTTCCGTACTCCCGATTGGTGCTCGTGAACCATTCGGGGTGTACCATATTGGAGGTTTCCTGCTTAGAAATGTCGCTCAGGAAAGGGACCTCGGAGTAATTGTGTCTCCTTACCTCAAAACAGCTGAGGACACCCGGAAAGAAGTCGCCGCTGCTTACAGGATGTTTCATGCCTTACGAAGAGCATTCTCCCGTCTTACTCCAGAACTCTTCAGACTCCTGTTTGCCTCACATGTGCGCCCGATTCTCGAGTACGGCTTGCCAGCTGCCCAGCCTCTCACGAAGACCGAATGCGATATGATTGAGAAGGTCCAACGCCGTGGATCTAAATGTGTGCCAGAGCTGCGGTGCCTAGCTTATCCTCTCCGTCTCCAGCGATTAAATCTTTTCTCTCTAGATTACCGTCGTCGTCGCAGCGACTTGATCTACACTCGACGTATCCTAAGAGGAGAGCTAGGAAGCGAGCTACAGCAGTTCTTTCATCTGAACATTGAAAGTTCCACACGTGGTCACGGATGGAAATTGTTCAAATCGAGGAGACTCAATGTGCGGTCAAATCTAGCTCTATCCACGCGCGTGGTTAATGACTGGAATCGCCTTCCGGAGCTCGTCGCTGATGCGCAGTCCCAGGAAAGTTTCGAGAAATTGTTGGATTCCCACATAATAACTGTGCCCGGATATTGCTTCACAATCTAGCTTTAAGGTTCATTGTGGAACCCTATTTTCACTATGACCCCAGCAATGTTCGCCATGACTGGGAAACGACGGAGCTGATAGAGGACTCTCCTCTCTACCATCCAATGATACAATGAAAAATACGGTTAACCCGCGAGTCCAACCCGCCATAAGGTTGCTTGGCCTTTCATTAGACCCTACCCGAACTCTTTTCACCCTTTATTCCCATTAACTACAATGTTCCAATGTCCAGCGATCGCTCCGCTGGCCGGCAGGGAGTGAAGGGGGTCGCTCTTTATTTGAGCTGTAAACTTGACGTTTTGCAGATTTGCTTATTTCAGTCGGAAGACAAAACTGTTAAGCTTTGTCGGCTGTTAGCACATCCTCGGCTCAGGTTACCGTTGCAATTGTGTATAGAAGCCCTGGGAGCGTATCCAAAGAGTTACTTAACTTCATTCGTCCCCAGTCCGCAAACCATTGTTTGGTTATGGGCCACTTCAACCTCCCATTGGTTTGCTGGACAAATCTTTCTTGCGACTCAGTGGCACATTCGGCGCTG
>CALYDF020003555.1:0-30379 GCA_944474145.2 Dicrocoelium dendriticum
TATTTCTGCTGGGTGATTTCAACGTGCGCTTTGGGCGTGATACCTCGGTGTGGACAGATTTTATCTGTTCGCATGGCATTGGTCCAGCGAGTGTGAACGGTGACCGGCTACTCTCACCGTGTGCCACTCACGGCCTGACGATCACGAACACTCGGTTTGCATTGAGTGCGAGTGATATAGCAACTTGGACGCACCCACGGAGTAGTCACGCTCACCTGCTCGACTATGTCATCGTACGTCAGCGTGATATGGGTGAAGTGCGCATGACACGTGTACTGCGTGGAGCTGAGTGTGGCACTGATCACAAGTTGGCGCGGACCAAACTGTACATATATTTTCGTAAATCTATGTATTGCACTCCCGCCGTGAATCGGCGTAAATTTAACATTCTCTCCCTCGGTACTGTGGAGAAACGTACTGAGCTGGAGAAGGCGATGGATTCACGCCTGTCTGATGTGAACTGCATAGCCACAGTGGGTGACCTGTGGCACCACATTCGCGACCAGGTGACAGCTTCTGCCGAGGAGACCATCGGGCGCGAAAGCGGTCTGACTGGTTTGATGAGAACAATGCGACGACTGATGCACTGGTGTCGGAGCAGAATGCCGCATTTGTTGCACATGTCGCAGACCCCAGCGACTTGGGGAAGAGTAGTCAGTTTCGCAAACTTCGACGGCGAATGACCCGAGAGCTCCGTCGCATAAAAATGCATGGTGGACGGAGAAGGCGAAGCAGATGGAATGCTACGCCGAAGGTCGTCAACACAAGGAATTCTCTGACTCCTTGAAGGCGGTGTATGGACCGAGATTGGAGCCGCTGAGGACGCTGATTGATGGGAGTTCAGGCGCTACCTGCACTCAGACCACAGACATGATGCAGATCTGGAGAGAACACTTTGACTGTCTCTTGAACAACCGTTCAGAGATCGACTGGCCTGCATTGAACTGCCTGAAGCAGCACTATGTGAAGACGAGTTTGCCGGACACGCCGACCCTGGATGAGACGCAGAGAGCATTTGCTTAGCTGCGAAACGGCAAGTGTGCCGGAGCCGACGGGATCCCACCTGAAGTATTGAAACACCACGGACCCGAGTTGTTAACTGCCTCCTGAGGTGGTGGTTGCCCTTGTGCTATCATTGTACAAGTGTAAAGGGAGCAAGCAATGTTGCAAGCAATGTTGTGGCATCAAATTGCTGAGATGTGTGGGCAAGGTGATTGTCCGAAGCCTGCTCAACCGCCTCGTTAGTCAGGTTGTGTAATCTAATGTGGTGGAAGAGCAGTGTGGATTCACATCGGGTCGCAGCACTATAGATATGGTGTTTACGGCTAGTCAGTTGCGGGAGAAGTGCAGAAAACGACACCAGCCATTGTTCTCGCTGTTTGTTGATTTCACCAAGGCATTTGATACGGTGAACCGCGAGGCATTGTGTCTGGTGTTGGGTAAGTTTGGTTGCCCGCGTAAGTTTGTAAATTTAATTGAATGTTTGCACAGTGGTATGCGAGCGAGGGTGCAGCTGAGTGGAGAGATCACAGATGACTTTGCAGTTGTCTCTGTTGTGAATCAAGACTGCGTCTTCGCTCCTGCCCTGTTTAATATATATCTTCGTACCATGATGTCTTGTGCTTTTGAATCGGCTTGTGCTTACGGTGTTCGTGTGGAGCACCGTATTGATCGTGGGTTGGTGAACATCCGTCGTTTCGGTGCGAGAACTCTAGTCTGTGAGACAACTATCCGTATGTTGCTGTTTGCTGACTACTGTGCGTTGTTTTCACACAGCGCGGATGATTTGCAGCACATGACTAGTGCTCTGACTTCGACAGCGGCCAAATTTGGACTCACCATCAACACAAGCAAAACTGTCTGCCTCTTTCAGCCTTCACCGGAGGTGCAATCTTCAATATTGCCACGAATCAGCATTGGTGACGAAGTACTAGAAACCACTGCTCGCTTCTGCTACCTTGGGAGTGTGATGTCGACTGACCAGCAGCTACATAGTGAGCTGCGTATCCATGTGTCGAAGGCAGCGGTGGTATTCGGGAAGCTTGAGTACCGAGTGTGTAACAACCATCAGCTTACCTTTGGCACGAAGCTGATGGTGTATAAATCCATGGCACTGTCCGTTCTTCTATATGGCAGTGAAACGTGGACCATGTACCGACTGGCTGTGCGATATCTCGAGCGGTTCCATCAGCAGTGCTTGCGACGGATTTTTGGGGCGACAGAGTTGCAGACACAGAAGTGTTGCGCCGTAGTGGAATGTATGCAGTGGACTGCACACTTTTGCTGAGACACCTGAGGTGGATCAGTCATGTGAGGCGTATGGATTCAACGCGGATACCGAAGCAACTCTTATATGGTCAGCTGAATATAGGGAAGCGGCAGGTGGGGAAACCAAACTTACGTTACAAGACATGATAAAGTCAGCCTCACACGTTCTAATCTTGATTGCAGATCATGGGAATCGAAGGCGGTTGATCGGCGTGCATGGCTCGACCTGATCACGAAGACAGTTGCCGAGGTGCAGGAGAAAGCCCTCATGCATGCAGAGAAGAAGCGGCAAGTGCGGAAGCGGCAAGCACCGATGGGTTGTTCTCCATCGACATCAAGCACATAATGCTGTAGCACACGCGGTCGCTAGTGCCTGAGTCAGGCAGGCTTAGTGAGCCATGAGCGAGGCCACTCGCGACCAATACCGAAGCGACAACGGGTCCTGCAGAGAACGTAGGCAGAAGCAGCACAGCGTTTGTAGGTACGCTGCATTCGATTTGCTAACAGCGTGCTTGCATGCCATGTCATTTTGTTTCAGGTGGTGGGTCTTCAATTTTGTCTTAATGCTTTTCTTTCTCAAATAAATGTCCACCTGTGCGCTCTTCTATAAACCCGCACAACTCGCTTAAGCCAATTTAGTTAATTTCGATAAAATTTTGGCGTTTGTGAAATTTCTGTAAAATATACTTTCTGACCTCGTGAACTTATCTCGGATCCTTCGTTAACAATTTCTTTCATATGCTCGTTAATTTCAGATTTTTGTCACATTTCCTTATGCGTTACTCGATTTCTTTTCTTTGTTAGCTTTCGCTCAAGTGATTGGCTGTTGCTTGATATCCGCGGTGTGGCTGCGCTTGATGTGCATGTTGACAAGGTGCCTACCTGTCTATTACCCACTACCTCGTCCATACTGGCCCTAGGAGACAATTTGTCGTTGCTGGAGGGGACGGGGTGCACGGTTCTTGTGGCCGTGTTAGGATCAATGAGTGGTTCCATGCACTCAGTGTTGAGCGGACTACGGTCCAGCCACCGCGTTGTGTGTACTTGATTTCGAGCTACGGCGTGCTTGTTTTTGCGTGTGAAGGAGAGTGGGCCGGCTCCTTTGATGAAACATGGCTCCCATCCGCATGCCTCCCGGTCTTATTCCTTCGGGTTTACACTGGATATGGGGTGTGTGGTTGGAGCTGTGGGTGGTGCAGCGCAAGCCACCCATGGTCCCTCTATAGGCGCAGGCGTTCTGTGGCTGGCCACGGTGACATACAAATCCGAAACCGGATGTCGCCAACCATATAATCTCCAAATCAACGGGACCCCGTGTCTGTAATGGTTGCCAGGCTTGGATCTCATATTTCACTTGAGCGATAATCTAACCCGCGAACAGATGCGAAACAATCGTTGAGTCAAAGTTTGAATGTTCCGAATTAGTGTACCCCTTTATGAATGTCGTTCACTGATGCCATACCGGACCGCTCTGAGTAAAATGGTACTCCTGCATAAAAGAACGGTTTTTCTTGTGGACGGTTCTGAAAGGTCCACGTAATGTCACAAATGTAGCAACCTACATTTAGACACGCTGAACTGCAGGTAACTGTCGGCTGACTATCCATGAACAATGAACAATGATTTATCTTGGGAAAAATACATGTGTTTGACAAATCCGGTAGGATGGTTAGAGTGAAAATTGAAATTGAAAGGAGCAACGAACAAGTAAATTGTTATTTTAAGTTTTAAATGGTTCGAAATATTGGTAGCTATGGTTGCTGATTCAGTTGTTCATTTGTTCTCTGAGTTTGGTGGTTTCGTCGCGAACGTTTCATTACCATGCAATGTGGCGTTCTCAGTTCAGTGAGATGAGGCGTGCAATCTTACTGAATGAATCTTACATCCGTGATCGACCTGCAGGTGAAAGATGTCGTGTCGATGTTCGTCCCGTAACTAAAGTCGGCGCCCGAGTTTTTCTGCCTTAAACGGTGTGACAAAATATGCTTTATTTCCTTCTGTCGAAGTGGTTCCTATATCGAATCGATGTCCACGCGCATGTTAATTGAGTTTTTCGTTGAGAACCAAGCTTTCATGAATTCTTTTTCTTTTCTTGTTTCACCCAGTGCCAGGACTACTGCTTTGCTCCACTCAAAGCTATGTCCTTTTTCATCTACATGTAATGAAACTAGTGACAATGCATAATGTTTTACACAGGCTCTCTTATGTTCTTGTATCCTTGTTACCAGTTTTCTTCCCGTCTGGCCAACATAATCCCTTTCGCCATCTCGGCAACGTATTTTTGTATACGATGTTGCGTTTTTCATGTACCTGCAGTCTTTCTTTTGTTTTGAAAAAGCTGTTCTGAACATGGTAGTTGGTTTGTGTGCTACGATGAGATGATGCTGTTTGAATAGTCAGGCTGCCATTTTCGCTATGTTCTTCATATAAGGCAGAGCAACCCGTTTCTCCGTTGTTGTCGTTGCTGCTGCTGCTGTTGTTGTTGTTGCTGTTGTATTTGTTGTTGTCGCTGCTGCTTTTGTAGTTGTTGTAGGCTACATGTTTTCCTTGTTGTGATTCAGACACCTTCGGATAAAGCATCGTGGGTATCCGTTGAGTTGGAAACATTTAACTAATTGCTTTTCTTCCTACTGCTTTGCTTCCGTGGTACTACAGTGTGTTTTCATCCTGCGAAACAGTGTCTGCACACAGCTTACTTTGTGACATTTCGGGTGGCTGCTGTTAAAGTTCAGAATTTGGTCACTGTGTGTGCCTTTTCTGTAGACCGATGTTTGCAGCTCGCCTTCCATGCTTCTTGTTAATAATACGTCCAAGAAAGAGAGCTGGCTTCCCTTCTGCGGTTCATTGCAAATTAGATGCCTACCATGGCGTTACTCAATAGCTGTTGTGTGATTTTTATTTAGTTGCGCCTGAGTATCACAAATGTGTCGTCCACATACCGAACCCACAGTTTCGGATTGATGATTGGTACTATATCCTCCTCCAATTTCTGCATAACCTTACAATTGCTCATAAATCTTTCCATTGAATGAGAAGTAGGTCGACAGACAAAAGTGAAGTAGTTCGCATACATTTTTGGTCGTCTTTTTTCCGATTTATCGTTCACTCACGTTCATCCGTTCTGTAGTGACCGCTATTGCTGTCTGCAAGTTAACAGACGTGAAAAGCGCAGTCACGTCCAATGACATCATTGTTTCATAATTATCTACTCACAGGTCTTTGAGCTTTTGCAGAAACTGCTGGACATTGGTTATGGAATATTGCGATCCACAGGTCAAATGTTTGAGACGTCTCCACACTTCCTTCGCCAGGTTGTAGGTGGGCGTTCTCCGGAGAAACACGATAGGCCGCAACGGTGCATCATATTTGTGCACCTTTGGGAGTCCCTAGAATTGCACGATGTTCGAGTCGCGGGCTCACATCCTGTCGCGCTCTTTCTTGATTTGCTGATTCCTGAAGTTGCTTCAATGTAAGATCGCACGCCGCATCTCACTGCACTGAGGATGCCACCTCGTCTGGTGATGAAATGTTTGCCACAAAACCGCCAAGATCAGAGAACAAATGAACAACTGAAATCGTTGTTATCAGTGTTTACATATCTAAATGCACCAACGCATAACGATAGTTTAAAATGGGAAAAGGATGTGCACATACAAAACGGTATAGGGAATCGTTATAGTTCAGTCAACGCATGTGTTGTTTCATTTAACAGATGCGTTATATTAATCCACTTTGGGCACATCCAGCCCAATCACAAGAACTTTCGGCCTGTATCCTCATAGACAGGTTGCAGAGACGGCCCTTAAGCACATGGTTTAATTCGGGTTATTTCGTTTTCTACTTGAAACAAACTACATTAACTAATACGTTGGATAGCGTGTTATGAAGGCGCTTTCCGAATAGCGTTAATGAAATGGCAAGGATAACGTGAATCGAAAGAGCATTAGAGGCACGGAACACCCGGAGGGAGAAAAGCTTTCGTCGACAGTCAAGTTGACTGTAGTGGGTAGCCAGTTTGAGCTGATTGCCTCTCAGCTTGGTATTTTGGCTCAGCTGCAACTGATTGCGACATGCATGAGTTGGGTTCGTCAGTATTAAATAAAGCATGATGAGGTCTCCTCGCTGACGTTGATATTCCCCACTGTACAATCTCATGGACTGCAGTGTGCTTTGGTAGGAGAGATGAAACAATGCTCTTTTGTGTTTGGTCGCTCTAGGTTGTGGAGGTTCAAATGCATTAATGTAGCGCTTGCACCAGGGACGCTAGGCCTGGATCCCATATTCCACGTGAGGTCTCACGTAGGCGTTAGGCATTTGCGGAATGATTGATGGCTCAAAATTGCCGGAAGCCCTCCGTAAGAGTCCAAGCTATTAACTGGCACTTTTCGATGCCTTTTCCGCCTGTCTCGAGCAACCAGCATCGTTCTGCACGATCACCCCTAGGTCCTTTTCTTGTGATGCACCTTGCAACTGCTGGTCCCCAAGTCGATATTCATAGATAAGCTGCTGGCACATGTTTACGACTTTGCACTTGGCCACGTTGGACTGGAGCAGTTTATTGGATGACCACACATAAGCCTTGTCGAGATCGCTCTGTAATGCAATGTGATCATTCGATGTCCTAATATCATACCAGCTTTTGACATCATCAGCAAATAGTAAATAAATTCGGCTGCAGTACCCTGCCAAGCTCGTTAATGAATGAGAGGAATAAACATGGCCCCAGAACCGATCCTTGGAGCACACTATACTGGACGCCAATTTGATCGGAAATTGAGCTGCGGACTCACATTCAGCTGAGGTTGAGCGAGGAAGTTGCCTATCCAACCGATGAAAGGGTCACCTATTCCATAGCTTCGATGCTTATGAAGGAGAACGCGGTGGTCCAAACGATAGAAGGCTTTCGAGAAGTGCAGGTAGACAACATCCACTCTCACTCTGGCATCGGCTGACTCTGTCCAGCTTGATCCAGCTAGAAGCAATTTTGTAGTGCCAGATCGATTTCGGCGGAATCCGTGTTGCTGTGACACTAGGAGGTTGTTGCTCTCAAGAACTCCCATGAGCGCCACCGCAATTATACCTTCCATTACTTTGGATAAATCTGAGAGGAGAGTGATTGGACGGTAGTTCGAGGGCTCCGAACGATTACTACTTTAGTAACTAGGAGTGATTATTCCATGTTTCCCCGTGGTCGGAACCTGCGTTTCATCGAGACAACATTGAAAGAACGGAGCTAATGTTTGGGCAAGGTTCATGGCCGCTTTCTTCAAAGCCTTCGGTTTGATGTCGTCCAGGTTTTGTGAGCTGTGCACGCGCAATGACATTAGTGTTTTCATCACATTGGCTGCTGTGAAATATACGTGGTTTAACCCTGGTGGCGATGGCAGCGGTGTCAAAAGCTGATGAAATGACGATTCACTCCGGAAAGTATGGATGAAGTGTTGGCGAACCACGTTGGCCGCCTCTTCTGCGGTTTACGCAAGCCTACTTTTTGTACGTAGAACCGGGATCTCATGCTGCACGCTGCGGAGTTTGTTGACGTGTCCATACAGCAAGTTGGGATTTGTACTGAATTTTAACGCTAACTTTTCTTGAGGCTGGAGTCTGTCTTCGCGGATCACCTTGACGCAGTGATTTTGTTGAGTTGTGTAAGCACCCCAGGTCAGGTTACTTGGACAGACTTTGTAAGTGTGCCTGGTTGAAGATCTTAAGGCCATGCATTTTCTAGTATGGCTTCTAGGGAGCAAATTCACTTGCTTCGGGCGATGGATCTTACTTTCTGACGCATTTGCCACTAGGTCAGTCAATTGCGTGACAAGCACCATCCAAGCGACATTCGGGGCCTTCTCCGAGAGGAGGGACCAGTCGGTTTCTTGGACAAGGTTTGACATTATGTCGGCATGTGTAACGACATAGGTTTTCATGTGGTATTTAGTGAAATACTTCGAGTAACAGATGTAACGAAAGAGCAATCTCGCGTGATCGCTTCGGCCAAGTGGTGCATCTATGGTCACGGTGTCGACCATTAGTTCCTCGTTGGAGAGCACCAGGCCCAGGACAGAGTGTGTGTTGCCTGTTCGGAATCGCGTGATTGTGGTAACATGGATGTACAGAGGTACATCGTCGATCACCTCATGCCAATCAGCTATGAATTGGCCGCTGTGCGATTCCGAAACTTCGACTGCGTGCTGATTGATGTCCACCACCGGAAGGAGGTGACTGCGTGGTCGTGCCAGGACTCGTTTCATCTCAGTACCTAGGCACTGATCCATTTCCAATGTGGATCTTGGAGGGCGGTAAACTACTGCTACTAAACACTCATTACCACGTCTTCGGTATATATGACACTAAGGAGAATCGATGACTTACGTTTCTGTGTCCTCAATGCTATCAACATGCAGGTCAGATCGATAACACAGGAGTACTCCCCTCCACTGCTAGTTCGATCGTTTATTATGGAAGTCATGCCGGGTGGTGCAAACTTAGCATCGGTGATCCCCGTGTTCAGCCATTTTTCGGTGACTCTAACTAGGTCCCAAAGCTTGGAGATCTGACGAATATGAAGGTCGGTTAGCTTGCTGAGAGGGTCTTGTGCTTTGATATACAAGCAGGTGAAGCCATTAGTGGTTAGCAGCTTCTTTGTGGATGCTGATTTCCGGTGAGGGTCTATACCGACACTTGAGGGGTCGGCTGCCTGCCGTTTTTTGTAGCACCGATGACGCAGGACTTAAGGTCAATCCAGGTTGCTGCATAGTGTTCTCAACGCCAACAAGATGGTAACCATGCAGTCCTCCTTTAGCTGTTGGCGTATTTTTGTATTGTTTTCCTTCTGAGGTACAAGGTGAATGAATTGGATTGTTACGTTTCCGCACAGTGTTACATTGTTTATCTGTGGCCCGGTGTCTATCGCCTTTATACGTTATTCAGATGGAACAATGGAACAATGGTATATGACGGGTAAAAAAGCATACACTTAACGAGTCCCGCAGGTTGGCAATAGAAATACTAACAGATTGGCAAACCACATAAGTGGTTGAAGTAAGGAGCGTCAGTGAGATAAAAGGTAGAAGTATAACAGTTTTAGGGGGGATAAAGTGGTACGACGCAAAACTGGCTAAGAAATTGTTATCGTTGGTGATGGTAGCAAATAAAAATGGAGTACTCACCGGTTCGCACAGATTTACGACCGTGAATTTGGGGCATAAATCCAAAGAGGCTGGTCAGCCTAAATATATACAAGCGTTTTCGTTCATAAAACAAAGCGCAGGGCGCTCAGTGCGACGTCCAATCGTTTTTTAAAAGTATCTAATGTGGGGGCACAAACAACTGAGTTTGGAAGCGCGTTCCAGGGCCCGCAGACCCGGAGGGAGAAATAGGTTCTCCGACAGTCTAGACGACTGTACTGTTGGCTCAGCTTTAAACTGTTACCGCGAAGGTTAGTGTTCGGGCTGAGCTTCAAGAGGTGGCGGCATACGTGACTGGGATCGCTCAATATCTGGTACACTAGTATGAGGTCTCCACGAGGTCGCCGGTACCGTCCGCTGAACACTCCGAGTATCTCCAGTCGTTCCTGGTAAGGAGTGTGGCGCAAGCCCTTGACGATTTTCGTTGCTCGACGCTGTGGGGTCTCAAGCGCTGCAAGGTCACGTTTTAGCCAGGGTTGCCAGGCCTGGATTGCATATTCGACGTGAGGACGCACGTAGGCATTCAGCATCAAAGAGAAGATGGATGGATCCAAAATTCCGAATGCTCTTCGCAGGAGTCCAACGTGCTGGTTGCCCCTTTTAGAAGCGGAATCTGACTGTTTGGAACACTCGAGGTCTTCCTGTACCAGCACACCCAAGTCGCGTTCCTGAGTGGTGGTCTTCAGATCGTGTGCCCCAAGCTTGTAGACGTGGACTTGTCGATGGCGGATATGAACAACGTGACATTTGTTCACATTAAACGGCAGGGCGTTTCTCACCGACCAATTCCAGGCCTCATTCAAGTCACGCTGTAGGACTTCATGGTCGTCCGATCGTTTTATCGCCCGCCAAACCTTGAGGTCGTCCGCGAAGAGTAAGAATTTCGACGTAATAACTCTTACTAGATCGTTAATGAAAAGCAGGAACAAACGAGGCCCAAGTACCGAACCCTGCGGTACGCCGCATCCCACTCGAATCGGATCGGAAAAGGATGATCGAACTCTAACTTCTAACTGCCGTTCAGAGAGAAAGTTACCGATCCATCCTAACAACGGGTCTCCGATACCGTACTGTTGGAGTTTAATGAGCAGGATTTGATGATCCAGGCGATCGAAGGCTTTCGAAAGTCCAAGAATGCAACATCGACTCCTGTTCCCTCATCGACAGTCTCGGTCCAGTTGTCACGAGCTATCAGCAGATTTGTCGTACATGAACGATGTTGACGAAACCCATGCTGTTCTGGCGCAATTATGCCGTAGTTTTCCAAGTATCCCATTAACGCATCTGCTATCACCGCTTCCATGACTTTGGCGATCACAAGCAGAAGCGTTACGGGGCGGTAATTGGCAGGATCCGATCGACTTCCTGCTTTGTATATGGGCGTTATTACACCTTGTTTCCACCTCGAAGGTACGATGTTCTCATCGAAACAGCGCTGAAAAAATGCAGCTAGTGGTTCGGCCAAGTGGATGGCAGCTGCCTGTAATGTTTTCGGGTGAATGTTATCGGCCCCGGGAGAGCTGTGTGGACGCAAGGATAGCAGCTTTTGCAGCACCATTTCTGCAGTGAACGTGACGTTGGATAAAACGGACGGTGGGGTAACTAGTTGCGGAATATACGTCGAGGCTTGTACACCTTGGAAGATTGGGGAGTACTGGGCTCGTAATGCGTTGGCCGCCTCCTTCGCAGTATGTGTATACCCATTGGTCGTATTAAGTGGTGGGATTCCCCGTTGCACCTTGCGAAGTCCATTCACATGTTTGTAAAGAAGCTTTTTGTTCGAACAGAATCGTTTGGCTAGCTCCTGCTGATGCGTTCTCTTGTCTTCGCGAACCAAAAGCACACAGTAGTTGCGATGCGAAACGTATTCCGTCCAGTTTTCTGCGCTGGGGTTGCTTTTATACATGCGCCATGCCCGATCCCTTAGAGTCATGCATTTTCGCGTCCGGCTTCGCAAGAATGATTTCGCTGTGCGGGGATGTTGGGAAACTTTTGGTGTTGAGGCTTCTATGACTAGTGACGTGATGGTGTTCGCAAATGTCTCCCAGGCTAGTTCTGAGGTGCAGTTAGCTAGAAACGTCCAACTGGTATTCTCAACTAGAGCAGACAGAACGTGGTAATGGGTAACAGATTGCCTCGTTTCGAGCTCCGCAGCTGGATATTCGGCGTAGCAGATGTAATCGAACTGCAAAGTCACGTGATCGCTACGGCCCAAAGGACTGCACACCTTTAGTCCATCGACCATGAGCTCTTCGTTAGTGAGCACTAGATCTAATATCGATGGGTTGTTTCCTGTTCTGAACCTGGTTGGAACGGTGATGTGGTTATACAAGAAGGTGCTAGAGAGTAGCTCTTGCAAATATGCCTTGAACACTTCTGTCTCAGATGCTGGATTTTCCAAGTCATGGGTGTTGAAATCTCCTGCAACGAGGATGTGGCTGTACCTCTGATTAAGCACGGAGCGAAAAGCGGAGATAAGTCTGTTGTCCCTTTCCGGAGTGGATTTCGGTGGTCAGTAAACCACAGAGAGAAGGCATACGTCGTTGCGTTCCAACCACAGTTTGCACCAAAGGGCGTCGGTGACACAAGTCTGGGGATCGTCTATGAGCTCACAACGAAGGTTCGTTTGGAAATAAATCAGCACGCCACCGCCCTTGCCCGTTCTGTCGTTCCGGAGAAGTGACATACCCGGTATGGCAATCTCAGCGTCTGTGATTTCGCCGCTCAGCCAGGTTTCGGCGATCATTATGATGTCTCGAGGCTCCGAAGCCAAACGGTGACGGAGTTCTACCAACTTACTTATGAGGCCTTGTGCATTAGTATACATGCAGGATAGTGCTTTTGTAACCAAGAGTGAGCTAGCACAGGTTGTGGTAGGAATGGAGTTTGTGCCGACCGTTAACGGGTCGGCCATTAACCGTTTTTTTGTGTGGTGACGTTTGCCTTTGAGTTTGCTTTCGGTTAGACGACTGATCGCGGCCTTCCGGGCCCTGCTGGTCCCCCGTGTTCAGCCGTGTTTCGTGGGATATTGTGGTTGTCGATAAATCTATGCCTTCACAAAGTTGCATGAGTGGATGGTTCAACAATTTGATCGCTCCCCGTGAGTCGTTGGTAATCCGTGGCAGCGTACCTGATGCCTTTAATCGAATTTCCGCTGGCAGCTTCATGCGGAAGTTGGACCAGTTTTCCAAGGCGAGCGGTAACATAAACTCAGATTGAAGCACCACCTTCATAAGTCTGGGACCGTTCCCTTTGTAGTTGGGTGAAAATGGAATCCTGGTCAACCGCTTAGTGATGATATTATTGAGGGAGATTTCGTGGCGGATGTAACTCCATTGCTCCCGGTCACCACTTTGCCTTTTTTGTGCTACATTTTGAGCACATGTTCTGTCATCCGTTCGGAATGAAATGACACTTTCATCACTCGGGGACCACCCACTTTGTAGTTAGGTGGCCGTGCGACTAGCTGCTATTTCGTTACGAACTAAGCAGTCTGTAGTGAATAGATTTGCTAGGTAAGTAATATAAGCAATTACAAACTTGACCCAGTAGCAGACGTTGTGGTGAGTAACTTCAATCATACGCTGTCGAGTTCCAAACACAACTGTACTGATGAATAGTTCGACGGTTGATTACAAGAAAACGTGTGTCCACTTCTCTAACTAGAAGTGGATATTATTTGGCCATCAAAACGCATTAGGTCTACATTGCTTAAACCCTGCTCTTGTACCATGAAAAACTCACATTGCTGGTTCCATCGGATCATTTTGGTCTGATGGGGCAAGACATGCTATAAGACCAGAATATCAGCACTTTCTTTGAATATATTTTCACTCCGCTTCAAGCAAACTGTTACCATTGCCGTTTCACAATCGCGTGGTACGACCCCATGATACGGTCTAAATAGGGCTGGGGTGACAGCAAACCCATGACGCCGGAGCAGGGTTGATCAGATTGAGTAAGCTGTTCACTATACTCATGATATGAGTCGCCAATTGAATGCCAGAAACTGACGAACTGCGTGATTAAGCGCACCATCGGTAGTTGAAATCCAGTGTAGCACTTTTGGTCGAACGCTACGAGTTCGTTACATCTCAAGCTTTCGGAATACTCATCATAGTGTTCACACGAAAACACGTTAAGGAGCCTACCACAGCTGTGTAAGGTGTGGCCGGTGATTATGCAGTTTGTCACACAAAGTAGTATTCCGGTGCACACAGGCTATTTCCTAATCAAAGTCGGTTTGCGCATTATCAAAACGTTTCGTAAGCCCCACAATATGAGGATGGAAACAGAATAATTAGGGAGGGTGTTTTATGACGGACACGCACGAAGTGTGAAAATTCCAGCGGCAGTTCGCCAGGTATGCCTTCACTACCTGGCACCAGTACTGACAACTGTGTAATCTTAGGGCCTTCAATTGAAATGCGTATCGATATTAGAATGATACCTGAGCTTGCTTCGTCACTCTTTCACTTGGAGCGAGGTGCATTTTCGATTCTGTCAAGTTTGCAAGGCATAGATAGCACAACCCATTTGAAGCCATAACAAGGAGTTAAATATCTGCGGACAGATAAACCTAATGCTCCGGACAATAGGTCAACATGTTGGTTCCCTGTCTCTTACCCCATTTTGGATCACTTAAACATCTAAGGTCGATCTGAATGGACACGTCAAGTTCATGTACCTGGGTACACTCTGGCTGGAGTTGGTCTAAAAATCAACACCGGCTTTTACAGTAATGACGTATGTGGACCATCTTACCTTTAGACAAGTTATGCTGGAGTTGTTTGTTTATCATTCGGTCGTTGATTGTCAAGCATTTTTGAAAGCTTGACATCTACATTAGCAAAGTGAGCAACTCGAAGGGATCTCAAGCGATGACCTTACTGAACGATAGGATTAAGCGTCACATTAACACCAAAATTTGTGGATCTATGAACTCCACATGGATCGGATAGAGTTAAATACTACGCGATCTAAAATCCGCCGTTGCGGCCACAAGGAATTTTTGATCAGTTATAGGACAGACTCCAACTGTTTACAGTGGGACCGATATATTTGCATTGATCCCTTAATCTAAGCATACTCGCACACTAAATTTCGCACGCTGCGCGCCTCGACAAAAGCCAGAACAATTCCAACAATTGTCCGAACATCCAATCAGCAAAATGTGTTTCACGGCGAACGTGCACACAACTGCACCAAGGATGAACACACACATTTGCACGTAGGAGCAATGGACTTCGCGCTACCCTTTACTGGGTGTGCATTTGACATACAGGGCAGCTCTGCAACTGAGCCGCGCTACCCCAAATTCCATGGCGTGGCAGCTGATCGAAGGATGGGGCGCAGATAGACCGCCGTTGAACAATCGACAGGTTTTACTCTATGTGCAGCCGGAAGTATTTTTCCTTGGGGCAAGATAAACAATGTCATTTTTGCCACTTTTCCACTGATCGCTTTCTCAACAATGGAAAACGTGATTACGGTCCCATCGGTGTTGTTCCTCCAACCGGAATCCCGTTACGTGCCTGCTAAGCAGCGCCTATTGATTATTCGCCAGTATTGCATGTGGGGTTCAATGCTGCATAAACTGCACGAAGACACAACACTGTCAACGCCATAATATCTCTGTCAACGGTTTTTACGTACTTAAGTTGGTGAAAATGTTCCGGGGGGGGTGGGGGGGGGGGGGGGGGGGGGGGGGGGGGGGGGGGGGGGGGGGTGGGGGGGGGGGGGGTGCGGTTTAAAAACACACACAAAACCCCAAAAACAAGATGTGGAAAATAAAAAAAAAGGGGGGGATAAAGGGGAGGGGGGGGGGGGGGGGGGGGGGGGAAAAAAAATAAATAGGGTAAATTTTTTTTTTTTATTAAGGTATTTTAATTTTGAAGAGAAGTGATAATGTATAATGGGGGATATTGATGGGGGTAGTTGTGTGTTTTTAATAAGAAGGTGGGTAAGTGAATTATGTGATAATATGTTGTTGGGGGGATAGGAGGTTTTTGGGTTTATTGGGGGGGGGGGGGGGAGTGGGGATGAGAGGAGGGATGGGTGTGTTAGATTTATTGAGTATTTTGATTTGGGTGGGGGAAGGGAGGGGTGTGATAAGGATTGATAGGAGGGTGGGAATGTGTGTTGTGGATGGATAGTTTTTTATTAAGGGAAGTTTTTTAGTTAAGTGAGTGGAAGGTAGATGAAGGTTGGTGGATATGTGAGTTGAGATGGGAGGTGAGGTTGTTAATGGATGATTTAAGGGGAAGTGGTGAGTTGAATGGGGTTTTGGGGGTTTAGGAGTTTGGTATTTTAAAGGTATGGAACAGTATGATAGCGGACACTTTCAATGTCGCATTCTATGAGACATAGGTTCCTTTAACTCCGCTTATTTTATTATACGTATCCCCGAATGCAAATAAATTAAGTACTAAATCGGTCCAAGGGAGAAAGTTGCAAATACGAAGCTTTGTGCAACCTGAATTATAAGAGGATTCGCTGCATCTTCAGCGCTCTGGACTACTCCGACTGCCGTGGTAAGTGGGAGGATACTAAGCTTAACTGTTCACATGCTGCTGGTTGTCACGGTAATGTTTACTAAACCGAGGAGGATGCAACCACAGTTTCTGCCGAGGTCTTAGTATATGTACCGTGCTATTTACCGATCCGTGCCAATGCGCCTAGCCTATGCAACCTCGGCGACCCATATATTTCTCAGCTAGGTCGTTTGTGCAGTGCTAGTCAGACGCTAGGCGCTAAGATGACACGTAAGGGGTCCGTCAAGTAGGGGGATAGGGCTAGACCATGCTTGTATTTACCTGAGCTACTATGAAGTGATGAGGATTTATCATCAGTAAGAGAAGTGAACGGTCAGAAGACCTAAGCGGGGAAAATACCAATGTCCCAAAAATACGGAAAACGTGAATTATGTAGCAAAAACTGAACAAGAGGGTAACATGAGAATGCGCCACGCGATAGCGGGTAATCTTTAAGTGTCATGGGATTTTAAAGTGAGAAATTTCAGGTAGTAGGAATCACACTTGTTAGGAACATGGCTCATTTAACTGCGAATTAATACTCTAAAACCGTATATATATTCCTCTGCCTACCCGCCACTAGGTTTAAAATGAAAGGCCTAGTTGAAAGTAGTGCCCCTTTTTCCTACAGTATTTTAACAGAACCTAGTTTCCAGATTACTGGAGAGTCCGCCAAAACTGTTTTATCATTTCCTTGGACAAATATGAAGGCAAACTAATTTATTGCTCAGGCTCATAATGGTCGGTTTACTTCAATAGGAACATAGATCATATGAAACATTGGGTACTGACAGCGGCAGTCGTGGACCACGTGTACGTTCGTTAAACTACACCATATCCAAGCTTTACTACAGTAGACTTAGTGCGTAACCGATAACTACAGTGCCACATCTAAACCTGGGTCAATACAGAGTCGACAGGCTTCCATATTGCTACATAAGCTTGCAAAATTTATGCATGTTTACTGCTTTTCGGGTGCATGGATGTTTTGAGCCTAGCAGCACAAACTAAGGAGAGCTATTAATTGTTCCATTGGCGAGTCGCCCACATGTTGTCAACGTTACTGCAGGCTGCGCCTGCTGCCAAGTATTCAAACACTTACCTTGCACCACAGCAAAATACCTACGACTGCACAGAGACTAACACCTATCGATTGTTCAACGGCGGTTTATCTGCACCCCATCCCTCGACCACATGCCACGCCATGGAATTTGGGGTAGCGCGGCTCAGTTACAGAGCTGTCCTGTATGTCAAATGCACACCCAGTAAAGGGTAGCGCGAAGTTCATTGCTCCCACGTGAAAGTATGTGTGCATTAAGCGTCGGTGCAGTCGTGTGCACGTTCGCTGTGAAACACACTTTGCTGATTGGATTTTCGGACAACGGTTGGAATTGTTCTGGATTTTGTCGAGGCGCGCAGCGTGTGAAATGTAGTGTGCAAGCATGCTTAGATTAAGGGATCAATCCAAACACATCGGACACGTTGTAGATCTTGGACATGTGTAAAAGGACCTAGTGGTTCTTGCTGGATTGCGCTACTAAAGCGTAGTAACATGAGTGATGAAAGCAGATAATGCATGCATTGCTACGAATGAAGATCACCTGTCACACCAAACAACGCCTACCTTTTTCGTTGTGCGCCAAGTCGTGCGGCGGAACATGGCATCAAACTTTACCAGGAACGAGGTGCGCAAATGTGCTTCACTGTTCTATTTTCTAGCAATTATGCCATTTGGACCTGCGTCCTACAATATACAACTCGTTTGTACTACGTTGCGTCCTCAACGTTCGGTTGTGTGACCACCAAAGGAATCAGTTCAGTTCAGTTCGTTGGGTCCAACTCCCACGACTAATGTCGTGATACTAAACATATTAGCAATTTGAACAGGATTACGCTGGGCGCAACAAAGGAGATCAGAACAGAGATTCCTAAAGCCAATCAGGATGGAATGATACTTGACAGATACGAGTAAGAAATCGAATTCCTTTACAACACTGTCCACATCATGGCTGGTAGTCTCTAGCCACTAGTGTGGATCATTCTGGGGCTCAATCCATTAAGACGGCACAAACCAGTTTGACCAAGCCTCTTAGAAAAGCTTTACACATTTGTGTTAAGTCATCGATTAGCTACCTAGATGTTTTTCTAAGCTTGGCGCAGCAACGGCGTATTATGAGCACGGAGGAAGCTGACAGCGGAGTAGACGGAGGAAATGACCACACCAACGGAAGTGATGAGCCATAAGCAAGCTTTAGAGTGAGGCACCAGCGGGTTCTTGCCAAAAGCTCACTGGTGGACCTCAGCATCGTTTTCCTGTTGTTCCTACCAGATGTGAGAAACGCTACGCAAACACTGGGGATCAACTACTGCGGACTCATTAAACTATCCACTGTGAACGAGACAGAGGTAGAATTTGATATTTATTCGCAATCATTTGAGTATCTGGGCGTAAGAATTTCCTGGGAGACTTCGAACATGTTGCGGTGGCGGTCTAAACGAAGCAAGTGAGAGAAAAACCGGTTTGTTTGCTGAATCACCTCAAAGAAATCTGGATGTGGAGCGGAGGCTCTCAGTCGATTTGGAATAAGTTGCCAAAAAGGAGGCGCCCAAAGCGAGGTTCGGCAGCTTGGTAGACCACCGGAATAGGGTGCAGCGATACAGAATAACCCGGCTTGAAGTGGGATTGGATCCATTTGCCTTCACGGTTTACCTCAGCAACTTGCTGCATCGCGGGCTGCTAGGATGGGACGACTCATCAACTCAGCAGCTATAAGTGGGGCATCATCTGATCAGTCTACTACCCACGATGACGGATCTACTGCAGAATTGGAACGCCACCCAGAGAACGGGTCTGGAGGAGCTTGCCAGTGGTAAGGGAGCTTGCACATGAGTCATTTGTAGCATTATGAACGGGGGACTAAAAAGGGTGCGCGTATGAGGGGGCTAAAGTGGAGACAGTAACAATTTCCTCAGGAAACCGGGGCCCTTCGCTTTTCCTTTCAAAAGACAAGGCCAAAGAGATGGCGCTACTTTTGTAGGAAGCTGGGACACTGTAATCGCTAATGTTTGTCAAGAAGACCTAGGAGATTTCCTCCGTCGTGCTTTCCCTGAGTGCAACGAGTCTGCTTGTTTTTACCCATCCTACTCATTACTAGTGCAAAACAATGCAGTCGGAGACTTTGGAGAATTCAATGTATATGATATGATCCCCGTCCCTGCCCGGCCTCGTCCAAGTACATCCTGCGACCTGTGACTTGGTGGGTTATGACCAGTGGTTTCTGAAACCATGTTGCTTAAGTGCCATAATGCTAAAGCGTTCCATCTGATCCACTAAAGCCCCAGCAATGATGGCATCCGATATGAGAGAGGTGAACGATTGCAAGTGCTAACCAACTACAGCTTTTAAAAATTGGAGAAGGTAAAAAGTTGTGTAAATCAACAATTCTCTTTCACTTTGAGCGACGCCAAGAATCTTAGGATAAATACAAAGGAAAGAGTTATGCAAACTACGTAACTGTTCAAATAAATGTTAAAATCCGATTATAACACTCTGGACAATATCTGCTTCTATATCGAAACTAGTATTTACAAAATTCGCAGCCAGGATGCGTGTCACCTTGCATGCAGCTGTACACACAAAGCAAAAAGGCACAGTCTACCGTGTTTATATACTATCACATATGAAATGGTATGAGATCAGTACACGGAATAAAGAACAACCGATCACCGTGCAGGTAGGTTGAAAAGGATAGACAACAATAACGCGGGACAAGTTTGACAGGCCTTCCTGAATCTCAACACAGTAAGTTCGCAGTTGGGAAGATAAGGGAAGAGCAGGGATGGCGCATTGTCATGCAGTTGTAGGCACATGAGTGGTCAAAGAAAATGTAAGTTGGATTTAGCAGATGTGACAGACCACAGGTGTGTTAATTCCGAGCGAACTTCCACGATCCGACCTTCGCATTGTCTGGCAAACGATGAACAATTAACGACGCACTATGATTTATCACGGGAAAAAAGCAAGTGCTTGACACGTCCAGTAGGATGGTTGGGGTGAATATGATGAAATCAAAACATATCTGGGTCATCTACCGAACGTCTGCCGAGATGAATACTTTGATAAATTACATCAGAGAAAAATTTAAAAACACCAAATGTAAACGCTCAGAAATACGCTAGAGTGCAGTGATCCCTGACAATGGACAATGGACAATGGTTTATTACGGGTAAAAAAGCATCGCTTAACAAGTCCCGTGGGATGGAAATTATTGTGAAAATAAATTGCATAATAAAGTGAAAAGCGTTGTGGTGGACTCACCATAGACTTATGTGAAATAGCGGAGATGTTCGCGTAGTAAACATAAAAATCCATAAATCCAATGGTTGAGCGTTTGGCAAGAAACCGTTTGATTGCGTTTTGTAGCCCCTGGCTAACAAGTCATAAAAGGAAATGTAAGTGAGACAACGCATCGTCAACACGTTTTTTAAATATCGCCAGATTGGGAGCAGAGACGACATAATTAGGGAGGGCATTCCAAGGCTCACACACGCGGAGAGAAAAGAAATTTCTACGGCATTCAAGCCGGCTATAATGAATTGTCAGTTTCAGAGGGTGACCTCTTAGTTTAATGTTGGGGTTCAATTCCAGCAGCGGACGGCAAATGTGGTTTGGGTTCTTCAGAATCTGGTAAACCATTATGAGATCCCCCTCGCAAAAGCCGATATCGACTGCTGTACATTCTTAGAGATTTCAGTCTAAGCTGATAGGGCAGATGAAAGAGGCCCCTGACGTTCTTGGTTGCCCGTCGTTGAGGAGTCTCGAGAGCAATGAGATCCTGTTTCTGCCACGGCTGCCACGCCTGAATAGCATATTCCACATGCGGACGCACGTAGGCGTTAAGCATTTGGGGAAATATTGATGGTTCAAACCGACCGAAGGCTCTGCGAAGAAGGCCGAAGTGTTGATTTCCGGTTCTCCTCGCCTTCTCTGCTTGTTTGGAACACCCGAGATCTTCCTGTACCAATACACCCAGGTCCCGCTCATGAGAAACCTTTGCCAAGGTGTGGTCTCCAATCTTGTAGGCGCTCACCAGCTGGTGACGCAGATGCATCACTTTGCACTTAGCCATGTTCAATTGAAGCTTGTTACTCTTTGACCATTCGTAAATGCAATCTAGGTCATGTTGGAGCAGATCCTGATCTGCCTTGTTACTAATCGCCCGCCATATCTTGACGTCATCGGCGAAAAGCAGGAAGTTTGAGGAGATGACTCTTGCCAGGTCGTTGATAAACACCAGGAATAAGCGCGGTCCCAGCACTGAGCCTTGCGGGACACCACATTCCACCTCAATTGGGTTAGAAAGTGATCCCCTAACACGTACTTGGAGCTTTCGTTGGTAAAGGAAGTTGCCAATCCAACCAAGTACAGGATCTCCGATTCCGTAACTCTGTAGCCGTTGAAGTAGGGTGCGGTGATCGAGGCGGTCGAAAGCTTTGGAAAAGTCCAGATAGATGACGTCGACTCCGACCCCATCATCGGCCACTTCCGTCCAACTACCTCGAGCAATAAGTAGGTTGGTGGTGCATGACCGGTGTTGACGGAAGCCATGCTGTTCCACTACCAAGATGTTGCATTTTTCCAGATAGTCCATCAAAGCCTCAGCGACGACTGCTTCCATCACCTTCGCGAGCACAGGGAGGAGAGTCACTGGACGATAGTTTGCAGGATCGGAACGGCTACCGCCTTTAAAAATAGGGGTTATAATGCCACACTTCCACATAGTGGGGACTCGTTGTTCATCAAAGCACCTTTGAAAGAACTGTGACAGTGGTTCAGCTAGCTTATTAGCCACAGCCTTCAGTGCCTTCGGGCGGATGTTGTCTGCTCCCGGAGAACTATGTTCGCGCAGTGAGAGTAACTTCCTTAGCACAATTGATGGGTTGAAAATAACATTTGTAAACAAAGGTGTCGGTAATGAGCTTGATATTATGGGACAGGTAGATGTTGCGAGTTCAAAAATTGGGGCGTATTGCAGCCGCAGTGCATTAGCTGCTTCTTCGGCGCTTTGTACTCTACCGCCTGTCGTGAATAGTGGGGGTATTCCATGCTTCACTTTACGAAGCTTATTGACATGCTTATACAGCAGTTTGTTGTTTGCCATGAACTTTTTGGCTAGACACTGTTGATACGTTATTTTGTCCTCACGGACAAGTGCGGTGCAATGGTTGCGATGGGTCAGGAAATTTCCCCAAGTCTCTGAGTCTGGGTTAATCTTGTAGGCACGCCATGCTGCATCCCTTATCGCCAGGCATTTGCGAGTCCTACTCCTTATAATTGAAGGCATTTTCGCGGGACGAAGGGGTTTGGTCTCTGATGCTTTGTTGACGATGTCGCTGAGCTTATTAACGAACTCTGCCCAAACGTTGTCAAGGGGACTTTTGTTTGAGAATTCCCAAGCAGCTGCGTCGGCGAGTTCTTTCAATACGTGGTAGCGTGTTATTGTATGAGTTAGTTCCGAGTGTTCAGATGGATACTCTGCATAACACACATAGTCAAAAGTTATTACTACGTGGTCACTGAGACCTAATGGACTATCCATCAATAACTTCTCACTCATGAGCTCTTCATTTGTGAGCACTAGGTCCAATATGGACGGTTTGTTTGCTGTCCTGAATCTAGTGGGCGTGGTGACATGATTGTACAAAGGGATATTAGCGATCAGTTCCTGCAAGTCTGCTTTGAACTGCTCACTGGGCGATGCCGAAACCTCCAGATTGTGTAGATTGAAGTCCCCGGAGATGAGAGTGTGGCTGTACCTAGTGCGTGTTACTCTGTTTAGGCCACGGATCAAGCAGGAATCCATTTCCAGTGTGGACGTTGGGGGGCGGTAAACGATAGCTATGAGACATGTATCGTTGTGTCTCAGTCGGAGGCGGCACCAGAGTGAGTCGGTAACGTGTGTTTCCAGGTCCTCAACTATTGTACATTGTAGATCGCTGCGGTAGTAGAGTAGGACCCCACCTCCTCTGCTGGGGCGGTCGTTCCGGATGATTGACATTCCGGCTATCTCAACCTCAGCATCAGTCACCTCTTGATGCAACCAAGTTTCGGTAATAGAAATAAGCTCCCAAGCATTCGCAACCAGACGCAGTCGAAGTTCGTTAATTTTACTGAGGAGCCCTTGGGCGTTGGTGTACATACATGAAAGTATCTCAGATTTAATCAATGTTTCAGAAGTTGTACAACTCATACGTGAAGTTTCGCCGACCAGTGAGTGGCCGGCGACTGGATGGGTGGATGAAGCAAATGAGTTTACGCCGACCATTAAAGGGTCGGCGACTAATCGTTTTTTGGATGGGTTGCATACTCTCGAGAAGTATTTGATATATAAGCAGGTATCAGATGCTCCGAATCCTGGTGTTTGCTCGTGCTCTGCTGGGCCCCTCCAGATAGTATGGCTACTCTTGAAACCGTCCCCGATTCGGGTCCTGCAGCTGGCGTTTTCATTAAGAGTTGTGCCTCTACTGAATTGTCATTAAAAGGTGTTGGTGTTCTTGCTGCTTTCAGACGAATTTCCGTTGGCAATCTGCAACGGAATTTGATCCAGTTCGCTAGTAGGGTTGGTGCCATTTGTTCCGACTGTAACACAAGTTGTAAGAGCCTGGGACCGCATCCTTTATAGTTTGGTGATATGGGGATCCTTGTCAACGAGGTGACCACCACATTTTCGAGAGAAGGAACCTCCCTGATGTAGTGCCATTGCTCGCGGTCATGCATCTGAGCATCGTCGGAAGAGGAGTCAGTAAGCTCAGGAACACCGTGAGCAATCACTGTTTTCTTATCTTGACTTATTCTGTACCTGTCTTTGTTGGCGGGATCCCCTGAACGTTCTTTCCAAGGGATTTCGGGTAGTATGCGCACTCCACTTGAGTCGTTGCGCAGACGATTCGCGGACAGCAGAACGGCCTCAGTCTCGTCCGCCGAGTTTAGTGTTACTCGAAGTAACCGGGGTTCGCCGTAGTGCAACGCGTTTGGGTGGCGCGAGATTCTTTTTAATGTCGTGGGATTAGCATGGACTCCGATCGACGTACAGATGGAAACCCACTGATTTCGATCGTCCGTCAACTTACCCTTAATTGTATTGGATTTGGATTCGGGGACATTAGTGCATACAATATTTAGGACACCATGGTTGCGCCTGGTGGCTACTGGTTTTGGATTTCGAGGCTTAGTTTCTGGTGTTTTTGTTGAATTTGTGAACGGCCTTGGTGTGTGCCATCCGTGCTGTGTCAGTTTTGTTTTCTCTAGTTCGGGCACAAAGGTTACCGGTGCTCTTTCCGGTGTTTGCTTGGCAGCAACCGATGCGTACGTTGCTGGGTTGTTCACTATTGCTGGTTGACTGTAGCTTACAGTCTCGAGTGTAGTGAACAGACTACTAGGTGCAGCACACAGTACAGAAGTCGAGGCAGGCGCACTGCAGTCACTGTTTTTACTTATAGGAGGGAGGGAGAATGGAGTTGATACTGCTGGAGGCTGAGTCGTTGGGGTTGGGTTGGGACGCCTGGCTCGCTTCTTCGGCCTGACTAGTGAGTTCGGGGTGTTATTTTCACTCACAAGTGCAGGTCCGTTTCCTCCCAAGGGTGTAACTCTGACGCTCACCAGTTGCTCGACTGCTTCGGTTAGTCTTTCACACCTCTTCAGTAGCACAGATAGACAGCTAACAAATGGAATAGACTCGCATACTTGGCAGAACCAAAACGCGTCTGCGGTGTTGGCTTTCGTGAACGCCTTCCCAAGGCAGGTAGTGTGGTATGTTTTCAAACACAGACCAATTTTTACGACTTTGGCACATGATTCGCATTTGCTCTTCATACGAGACATGTTCTCAGTAGGGGTAGGGATGGGATGGAAATACTGACGCACCTTTGCGTGGCGATCGGCGCTGGTTCGAGGTCAGCAGGTCCAGGCGTGTCGAGGCCAGATGAATCACGCGTTCTTTGGGGTGGATGTGCGTGCTATCGATCCAGACGGTAGAGGGTAGGCCGTGGTGGACGTAGGACTGAGGCAAAGCAAGGAGATTTGGAAAATACTGTCTAGTGACGACAGTGGCAGTTCCAAGGACGGATCAAATTGACGACTATCGCTTTGTAGAGCGACTTGAAGGAATGGTAGTAAGCTGATCGGGTGACTCTCAAAAAGATCTTTAAAATAAGACCACAAGAGTTCTTATGTGATGAGAGGAGAAATAAAACATCCGATAAGCTTCGAATACGGTTGACTTCGAAGTTCCAAGAGCACAGTTTGTTGGTGATCCGTGAATGATAGATCCAATAGATGAACAGTGGTAGTTTGCGTGCGCAAACTAAAATATGGTCGCTCACTTGGTGCCATTTGATACCTAAGTCCGGTTGAAAAGCGTGCTTGCGTAACCCACAATAGAGGAGTTTAGGCAACAAAACGATGGGACCTAAGAACAACATCCAATTTTTTCTTGAAAATGTCTAAGGTAGGTGAGGATACAACAGAATCTAGGAGTGCGTTCCAGGGTTGGCAAACCTGAAGGGAAAAGTATTTCCGTCGACACTCTAGATAGCTACATTGTTCCTTCATTTTTAAACAGTTACCCCTGAGCTTCGGTTATTGAATAAGTTTCAGCAAATGGCGGCATACGTGATTGGGGTCACCAAATATCAAATACGCTAATATGAGATCGCCGCGCAGCCATCGATAACGTCCGCTGAAAATTCTCAGTAACTTGAGCCTTCGGTGGTGAGAGTGATAGCGCAGGCCCTTCACATTCATTGTTGCTCTTCCTTGTGGTGCCTCTAACGCCTCTAGGTCGCGCATCAACCAAGGTTGACAAGCTTGGATAGCGTATTCAAGTTGCGGACGTACGTGGGAATTGTGCATCATTGGGAAGATTGATGGGTCAAATCTCCCAAATGCCTTTCGTAGCAAGCCCACATGTAGGTTGCGTATTTTCCCATCTACCTCATCCTGTTTTGAACAGTTGAGGTCGCTCTGTACGGGCACACCAAGGCCAGGATCCTGGGAGCTATTCTGCAATCCGTTTGCCCCAAGCAAATAGGTGTAGTTACATCTATGGCGTAATTGTACAGATCGACATTTGTCTTCGTTGAACGGTAAGGCATTTTGAACTGACCAGTTCGACACTGGATTAAGATCGCACTGGAGCCGTACATGGCCTTTCGGTCCTCTGATCCTTCGCTATGTCTTGATATCATCCGCGAAAAATAGGAAATCGGAAGCAATTGATCTCGGCAAATCATCAGTTGACGACAACAATAGACGAGGTCCAAGCACGGAGTCTTGTAGTATACCACACCTCACATCAATTGCATCAGACAATGATTCTCGGACTATCACCGCTAGTCTTCATTCGTGTAGAAAATTGCTAATCCAACTTAGGATTGGATCATCAATGCCGTAGTTCTGCACCTACTGTAGCAGAATTCGATGGTCTAAGCGCTCGAACACTTCTGAGAAGTCCGGCTAGATGACATCGACTGCTGCTCCATCATCAGTAGCTTCAGTCCAGCTATTAGGCGCAATTAATAGGTTAGTATTACACGAATGCTTTTGACGTAAGCCATGTTGCTCTGGGGCTATTAAGTTGTGGCTTACCAGGTACTTCATCAACGCATCTGCGATGATTGATTCCATCACTTTGCACAGTACAGGAACTAAAGTTCTTGGACGGTAGCTGGTGGGGTTAGTGGGGCTTCGTCCCTCATGAATAGGAGTGAGGACCCCTCGCGTCCATACTGGTGGAATATGGTTCTCTTCTACACATGGTTGAGAGAAAACCGCCAGTGGTTCTACTAGATCACTAGATACCGCGTGCAGAGTCTTTGGTCGGATGTTTTCAACTCCAAGAGAACTGTAGATATGCAAGTATAACAACTTCAACAAAGGTTCCGCAGTGAAGGTGATGTTGTCTAAGCCTGACAGTGAGTAATAGAAACGAAGAGAATATTTGGGCTCGTTAACTGCTGGAAAGTTTTGGAGTAATGAAGTCGTAGGGGATCAGCTGCTCCCATTGCTGATCGCGTGCACCCAAATGCCGTGACGAATGCTGGTATCCCCAGCTTCACCTATCGAAGGCCGTTAACGTGCCTGTACAGAAATTTGCGGTTCGTGCAGAAATGCTTTATTAACTCCTGCTGATGCGTGACTTGTCTTCGCGGTTCAGTTTTACACAGAAGTTACTATGTGTCACGTATGCAGTCCAGGTTTCCGCATTCGAGCAATCCTGGTGACCGCGCCATGCCAAATCCCTCCGGGACATACATTTACGGGTTCTGCTACTCAGATATGACCTATGCTTGTTTTGGGGTTGGAAGGACATCTGTTCCGTTGCGTGCGTTGCCAGTGTGCTAAACGTCCTTTTAAAGGTTTCCCAGGCAAAATCAGGGGCATTCGGTTAAGAAAGCACAAGATGTATCCTTGACAAGCTTAGATAATATATTATAGTGCGTGACAATATGCACTTTATCTTCCTCCGCTTCAGGACACTCCGCATGGCATATATAGTCAAAAAGTAGAGCAACGTGATCACTACGACCCAGTGGTGTGTTTGTAACTACCCCGTTAAGCGTGAGTTCTTCGTTAGTGAGTACAATATCCAGTGTCGACGGTTTGTTAGCAGTTCGAAATCTGGTGGGAGAGGTTACGTGGTTGTACAGTGGGTGGCTAGCAAGTAACTCTTGCAAGCAGGCTATAAACTGCATACCGTCGGTTGCTAGCGATTTTATGTCGTGCACGTTAAAGTCTCTAGCGATAAGAATGTGGGTGTAGGACTTATTCAAAGCAAACTGAAAGACGTGCTTCAGTTCGGAGCCCATTTGCGACGTTGAGGTTGGTGGGCAGTAAATAACGACGAGTAGACATGTGTACTTGTTTCTCAGCCACAAGCAGCACCAAAGCGAATGAGGAGCTCGGATTTCCGGGTGATCGATAACTTCACATCAGGGGTTTGTATTATAGTAAATAAGCACAACGCCATCCCTTCCCGTTCTATCGTTTCGAAGCAGCGACATACGGGGTAAATTGATCACGGAATCGGTTAATTCACGCTTTAACCAGGTCTCAGTAATCATGACGAAGTCCCGCGGTTGTGAGGCATGGAGTTCTCTAAGTCCGGCCAACTTACTTAGAAGGCCTTGGGCGTTTGTGTACATGCAAGATAGGGCGCTTGTTGTTAGGAGTGCGTTCATGGATGTCAACTATGTGTTAGTCTTTAAGCCGGCCTTTAGGCCGAGGGCAATTAATCGTTCTTTGGTTTATGAATTTCAGTCAATTTGTATGGCATTATTGAGCGTTCTTAAGCAGATGTTTCACTTGTGCTGTACTCTGTTCTGTTGTGTGCCGTGGGTGCTGTTGTGTCCGTCTCTCCACAGAACTGTGCAGCTAAATAAGTTGCAGCGTTTGTAAGTTTCATCGAATTGCTTACGACTCTTGGCCGTTTGCCTGCTGTCTTTAGCCGGATCTCTGTTAGTAAACTGGCTCGAAACGTTAACCAGCTATGCAGCAGAACTTGTGTCCTTTTCTCGGAGCGTAACATAACTGTCATTAGTCTTGAACCGCAGCCTTTGTACTTAAGTAATGCCGGAACTCTTGGCAAGGAGTCGGCAATAACATTGTTAACAGAGAGTGCTTCGCGGATGTAGCACCACTGCTCTCGGTCATGTTTTGGCGTATCGTGGTCAGAAGAATGCAGAAACTCGGGAACATCAAGAACAAATATTGTTTTCTTGCAATCCTAATTAGCAATGCCGCGTTGCTCAACGGCTCCGTTTGGTCCATCTATCCAAGGCAGATCAGGTAATATGCGCACTCCGCTCGGTGAGTTGCGAAGACGAACGTCTGAGAGCACAACAGCCTCTGTTTCATTTGCTGAGTCTAGCGTTACTCGAAGAACTCGTGGTTCACCAGAGTGCACTGAGGTCGGGTGACGCGCTACTCGTTGCAGCATAGCATCCTCAAACCGGCTACCAGTCGCATCGCAGTTGGAGCTCCACTGGTTGCGATCGTCTTGCAACTTGCATCTTATTGTGTCAGATTTGGATTCGGAAACATTGATGCATACGAGAGTTAATGCAGCGTGGTTTTGTCTAGCGAGTTGTGGCTTTATAGAGTTTGCCGGCAATTTGGGTTGTTTAGAACGCACCACTGGATTTGACCATGAGAGCTGCGTTGCGCCACGCGTGCTCGGTACGGAAGATTGGTCTATGTGGGTCGCTCCCGGTGTGTTTCTCGAGGCAATCAATGCTTACGTTACTTGCTAGTTATCTGCACCGGATTGCCTTCGGCTCTGAGCTGTCGGTGTCATGGCCGAATCTCCAGGTGAAGCGTCTATGGTTGGAGTATTGGAAGCAGGCCTGTTTGAGGCTTGTACACTTATGGAAGTGAGGTGACCCAGTAGATTTTTGAGTCACAGACGTTGCAGTGCGGTTGGAGCGTCCATCTCTTTGCTTCGGCTTAGATTCAGAGCTTACTCTGGCTGGGTGAGTTATTGTCGTGGCCATACTTACCTCCGTAGAAGCAATCTTAATATTTACAAAATGAGCCATCATCGCAGTCATTCCATCCCAAATTTTCATGGGCAAAGTTCGAGCCCTACCAGGGGTCCGATGGAATGCGCACTGCTGATGATTCCCGAAAGGATACAACGCTCATACAGTGCTTTTCCGGGCGTTTGGCGGCTGTCTGATTGAGTCTAGATGTGACGAGTTTCTACCAATACCAATTACAAAGTTAAATCGTTGACAACTAAAATGACTTGACATGTTGGGCAAAACCAAGGTGTGTCCGCATCTTTGTCTGTATATCGCACTTTTTGGACGGATTTACCTACACATTGGGGACAGTACGATCTAATGCAGCTAGAACAGGTTACACCGACCTTAAGGACCTTACTGCAACTGTCTGCGCAACATAGGCGACGTTGAACCATTGGAATGCTACTCCTCCTCTTGTTGTTTACAGCAAGGCCTATCTGATCGCCCCCTTGATGAGTGTTCTTCGCGCCAGCCGTGACGCACAAACAGGGCATGACACGCACAAGAATTGAGAGTTGTTCAACCGCACCAATGTCAGGCGGTCATGACAGATGGAGGTCGCGACGTGCAGACTGTAGGGTTCAGTGATCAATCGACTGGCAGTTAAACACACACACACACACAAAGCGGTAGTGTGTTAATCGGCCTGCCTTGCGACGATGCTGGCGGAGCGCTGATAAGCGTCTCTATACCATTTCCCGGCCAAGTTGTCCTCCTGGGCAACAGAAATACTCTGAGGGGGCATTCAAAATGAGTCTACTCAATTAATTTGTTCCGTGCGTACGCCAGTCACTTGTGCAGGTGTGTAGGTGT
>CALYDF020003558.1:0-30193 GCA_944474145.2 Dicrocoelium dendriticum
TTGAAGACCAGCGGTAGAGTTTTGTATTTTGCTGGATAAGTCTGGTCCGAAACTTTTTTACTCCCCGACGTGATGCGATATACCACTGTTTGCTACCAGAAAGTTTCCAATGAGTGTCAGGACACGACGGTGTCAGAGGATAGACGGAAGCTGCTGTACGCCAACGCTACCGGTGGCCGGGGATACAAGCGATGTTACTAATTTTCTTGTAATCGAATGCGACATTTGTATCTGTGAAGTCCAACTGCAAAACGTACCTCCGAGCTCCCCTGATGCCATGGTCCCTACATGCACCGGGTCAAACCGTCATTGGTGTACATTCTTGATGGGCCCCCATCTCCCTCTACGGGGGACATGGGCATCGAGCAACTATTTAGTATCCTCGTGTCGACTAGACTTTATCGAAGGTGGTGCGAACGCGGTTCATACCAAATCAACCCGATAGCTGCAACGGTCGCATCCGCTTTGGTAAAACGAATGGGCTGCTCGATATGGTCGTTCCCCATTGTCACTTCACTCTCCGGATCAGGATGCTGCTTTCGAGAGCCATACTGATGGCGCGGGCCGGTTTGTCGGCTGCGTCCTCTATCTAGGCAGTCGCTTGGACTACCACTCGCTTTCATCCCCAGGGAAACTCGGACTGGTTAGAACGTACGAACGAACGTATCTATAGGAATCATCTCCATGAGACTTTGTATTGAGAACGACAGAGAACAGGACGACTCGTTGGGCATGAGCTTTTTCTCCACAATGCACATATAGAATAAACGAAGTGGAATAACCGGTGTCGGCAGTGCATGCGATACTACGGCAGAACATTTTCCTCGCTTATTCTGACCACAGGTCAATGAGCTTCTGGTTGCGAGTAGCAACCTGCTGTTCGTTTCCGAATCCACCACAGAATCGTATCTTCAATATTTGCTTAAAAGTCTGTGATGGGTTAAGCGACACATTTTAGGTCCAACTTAACCAAAATGAACATTTTCGTTCACATAAAATAAACGAAGCTTAGTAGCAAATCCATGTACACCAAATGCTTTCTTATTACACAGACTTACTTTTATTAGTGCCAAATTCTCTGAGGACTAGGCAGTACGGAAGAGGAAACTGTGTGATAGAGATGAAAAAACTCACATCACTACGTGATGAGTACTACTGATTGCATAAATTATCTAAAAATTTTAATTCCGTTTGCCCGTACCTTTTCAGGTTTTGATCAATGTTTGTTTTACTAATCGGTTTATATTACTAGAATTCTCTGGAGACTGGATGTTCTCATTCTCAAATATATCTTACTACAACTATTGTTTTGTTTGTTTATCATAGTGACCGTGGAATATCAATACCCTGCTTCTTACTTAAGCAGTCGATTAATGTGCCACTCCGCCTTAAACCATCCTAACGCATGTTAGTCCTGAGGGAATTTCGTTTCATTCATTGTAACTCGTAGGAGTTAAGACGGGACCTTCCCCTGCTGCATGATGGACGAAAATATACGGTCCATAACCAGCCCATATATGAAATGATGCCAAGCACATGATTTCAGGTGAATGGCTGAGAAGGAATTTGGAAAAGCAAACTTGTAATATTACTGGAAAGCGTGATCCAAATTTATCACTATTTAATTGGTTGTGCAAGTTAGTTTTATTATCCCCTGAGATACCGGTCAAGCAGCGCCTTTACTTTACAGTTTACGACTAGCTATCATCGGATATTTCATCTTTAGAAAGCGTAAAGGCAAATCACATTCCTTAAGCACAAATATGTTGAACAGATTACACTGATTGTAATGAATTCCAATCCATTCATGCTTTTGCATAGGAAAATTTATAGTCATAGTAGAATAAAAAGTTAGGTCGAGCGCCTAACAGACTAGTCCATGCGCAACCCATAAGACTGAATGGTTAGAAACGAGACTAATTAAGCACGATTTTGTTAGTAGGCATTTAATTATTCCACAAAATTTCCTGAGATTTGTCTCTACTTGCTAGTCAAGCACTAACCGCATAGAAAGGCGTGCTCTTAGCACGAAGTAATTGAATATATTAAAAACTAATATTGTCACTTTAGATGTAAAAACGCATTAATTTTGAACTCACAAGGAGGCATGCATCCTTTTGTGGCAACATGAATATTTCAATTATTTGCTAGGCATGAGCGGAAAACAGAACGGTTACCTTCACTATAATGAAAATAATGAGACCGGCAATGGACAACTTTCTTTAGATGCAGCATGCGCGATATAGGAATTGGTAACAAAACGAAAAGTAGGTAAGATTAGCGTCAGGCTACATGCCTATTGCTCACCGATGGCACGCGACTGGTTCATCAGTGACAACAATAAGATGGCTGTCAGTATAGCGTACATAACGTTGCTTGTGATGTTTCGGTTTCCTTGATATTACTGTTCTGCTTTAATAGCAGCCACTATCCTCAACACCGGAATGCAGACAGGTCATTTGTCACGCAAGCGACCACATCGGTGAAGATAGTAGGGACAGCAATCTTAAAGTCCTTAAAATAAAGGTGAAGAAATGACGTAGTTGTTACGAACGACACTTCGCTCTATCTATCTATTAACCGGAAAACTCCAGTAGATATCTTGAGTGATCTGAACAGAATATTGCGGAATTATAGATACCCGTAAATTGCAACGTCTGAAATGATCATACTTTTTATGGTAGTCGCTAAAGACGAGGACATTGATAATGAATAACTGGCGAGCTTGAGTTGTTTTGGACAACAGAATTGCAATCTATATTCATCATGAGACTTTTGGTAGACCTCAACGATGTTTGTTAATATATAGTTTTATTTAACATATCCTACATCAGCGTAGGTTGAGTTTACTACAACGGAACTTAGTGAAACAGCTAATTACATTACCTAGTCTTAAATTTCTTAAATCACGGGTTTTCTGTTATTTATAGGTGCATTACTCAAAGGAATGAAACCAATGAAACTCTCCATTTGAAATATAACTACCATGGCACTACGTTCAGAATACCGTACCAAGCAAATCATGATCTCTACTTTATGCGAAAATAATTGAAGAAAATTTGTTTTCGGACAATATATCCAGTGGGTTATTTAGTTCTTTGAAGCAGAAGCTATTCAGATTTCTATTATCGTAAGACAGCAGAAAGCTGCCGCATGTTTGTGTATATGTTGACATCTAGCGTTATAAAAAGCAAAATTAACATCTGTAATGCCTAACGTTACACTCTGATACTACTGCTTCCTTGCCGGAATTTTCTTAAGTGACATAAAAGGAGTATAAATTGCATAGAGAGCTACTTAAGTAGAACGTTATAACGAGAGCACGTCTTGCTGTTCCAAATAGTACATAATTGTGAGGAAGACTTTGATTTTCTCAGTAAATATTCTCTATTGTCTAAGGGGTAAAATATCCACCCTTGTTGGCCTCGGCAATGGATACACGCTGAGAGGTTTGACCCAATTAATACAGCTACGATTCTACTGCCCATCTACGCCTTTTGCAATTGGGTTGAAAGTTATCACGTTAAGCAGGAGAAGTCCATAACAACCATCGTTAAATTGCGTTAATCAATAAATTGAAGCACGGCGTATATTAATCTTCAGCAATCCAATAAAGCCCATTCAATAAATAGAATCCAAGGGAAGGAGATAATGAGCAAAAATCCATCATCCTCATCATCGTCATGTTTCGTTTGTCTGACGCGATCTACCAAAAGAACTATTCACTCAAAATCTGCCTGCTTTTGATTGCTTCAGCATCTGCCTCATTCAGTATTCCGGATACCTATGCAAGGATAACACGTCCCATTTTTTTAGCAGAAAGTTCAATCAATTCGAATCTAGCTTATCATCTCTTGTCAACATTTTTATTAGATCGGGCAGTGCAGACAGTAAATCGAACATCGTAGAACCAGCGGATAGGTGCCCTACAAACAGTCTTGAAACCGTACTTATTTACATATATTTGCCAACCAACTGAGAGTAAAGGTAAATATCCTGTACAGATGAATTACGGCTGCAATCTCAGGCCAAAGTGGGCACATAAGTGCGACAGAAAATAACGGGTTTTCAGAGTCGCTGAAAAAGGATATGATTTTTTGGGAAAGCACTTGATCAGCACTTAATTACCACAAGAACCACTAATTATCTGGCATCCTAATTCACTTCATATGAAGCCAAATGGATGTCCTACGTACAAACGACAGTCAAATTAGTCGATAGTTGACCAAGTTTGTCCATTATACGGACAAATCTAAGAAGGAACAGACCCGGTTGTACGTAAACGACGGAATAGGATCCGGGATCGAACTACACGGCTAAGCTGGCTAAACCCTGCCGAAGCAACCAACCAGCATTCCCAATTCAGTGGATCGTTTCAATTGATACAGTGAGGATTTCGAGAAAGTTGAATACGCGCACTAAAGGTCAGGACAAAATCCACTCAGATGAATGACACTACACATTCATCATGCCGACGTGAACGCGGGCCGTGATATCCCATCAGAGGATGATTTTGCAGTGCAGTGCCAAAACCTGTTTTCCTTCCCTGTGGTTCCGAGCCCTATACGACAAAATATCTCTAGCGTATACAAAACGCGACCAACACGTTGCAATTAGAAAACACCTTTGATCTTTATCAAACAGTTAGAACCAAATGCAAGTAGCTTGCGATAGCTGTTAGTGTGTAGTAAAAGAATGCTTTACTTGACTCAGCCACAATTAGTCTCAACAGGTACTTTGCTTTCGTTAAGAGGCATATCGCAGAGACGTTTGGCAAGACACCGTTTGATTGCGTATTGTTGCCACTAGCTAACAAGTCATAAAATGATATGTTAGTGAGACACTGCATCGTCAAATCTTTTATAAATAGCGCCAGAGTGGGAGCAGAGACAAAGTAATTAGGGAGGGCGTTACAAAGCTTGCTCACGCGGAAGGATATGAAATCTCTGCGGCATTCAAGGCGGAGATACTGTATTCTCAGATCCGGAGGATGACCTCGTAGGATAGTGTTGTGGATTACTTTCAGCAGTGGACGGACAACGTGGTTCGGTTACTCAAGAATTTGGTAAACCATTATAAGCTTTCCCCTACAAAAACCGGTATCTGCTGCTCTACGTTCTTTGAGATTTCAGTCCATGCTGATAAGGCAGAAAAGTCGCGTCCGACGTTCTTGGTTCCCTTCGGTGAATACTCTCGAGAGCGACAAGATCCTGTTTCTGCCATAGTTGACACACCTGCGTAGCATGTTCCAATTGCGATCTCAGGTATGCGTTAAACATTTGGGGGGAGGGTAGGTGTTCAAACCGACCGAAGGCAATGCGAAGAAGGCCTAAGTGTTGATGGCCAGTTCTTGTCGTCCTTTCTGCTTGTTTTGAAAACCCGAAACCTTCCTGTACCAATACACCCTGTTCACGCTCCTGAGGGACTTTCTCCAGGTTGTGGCCCCTTAGTTTGTAAGCGGTCATCGGCTGGTAACGCACATGTATCATCTCGCACTTAGCTGTGTTCAATTGCGGCACGTTCCTATTTGAGCATTCGTAAATGCAATCTACGTTATGTTAAAGCAGATCGTGATCTGTCTTGTTACAAATCGCTCACAATATCTTAATATCATCAGTGAAAAACAGAAAATTTGAGGAGAGAACTCTTGTCTTATCATTGGTAAACACCAGGAATCAGCGCGGTCCCAGCACTGAGCCTTTTTGGACATCACTTTCACCTCAGTCGTTTAAGAGCCTGATCCCTTTCACGTAATTGAAGCTTTATTTGTTGAAGGAAGATGCCGATCCAACCAAGTACAGGATCCTTGATTCCGTGGCTCTGTAGCCGTTTAGGGTGAATGTGGTTATCCAGGCGGTCGAAAGTTTGTATAAGTTTAGGTAGATGACTTTAACTCCGACCGTCATCATCAACCCCTTCCGTCCAAATACCTCGTGCAATCAGTAGGTTGGTGTTGCATATCCGGTGTTTAGGGAAGCCATGCTGCTTCGGAACCAAGATGCCGCATTTTACCACGTAGTCCATTAAAGCCTCAGAGACGACTGCCTCCATCATTTTCGCGAGTGCAGCGAGGAGTTACACTGGACCAGAGTTTGCAGGATATTAACCGCTACCGCCTATAAAAGTTTAGGCAATAATGTCACCCATTCTCATAGGGGAAACATGTTGTTTATCTAATCCTCTTTGAAAAACAGTGAATGCTTCAGCTAGCTTGTTGCCAAGAGCATTCAGTGCCTTCGGGCGGAAGTTGTCTGCTCCAGGAGAACTATGCTCACGCAGTGAGAGTAACTTCGTTAGCACAATTGATGGGGTGAATATTACATGTGCAAAAAACTGATTCGGTAATATAAGTGAAAACATGGGACAGCTAGAGGTTGCGGGTACAAAAAGTGAACTATTGTCGCCGCAGGGCATTAGTTGCTTCTTCGACGCTTTGTAAAATACCACCTGACATGAAAAGTGGAGGGATTCCACGCTTCACTGTCCGAAGATTATTGACAGCCTATATAGCAGTTTTCTTTTTGCTATGAATATTTTGACTAGGCACTGTTGATAAGTTACTTTGTCCTAACGGACAAGTGCAGTGCAATGGTTGCGAAGGGTCAGGAAATTTCCCCTAAGTCTCTGAGTCGAGGTTAATCTTGTAGGCACGTCAAGGTACATCCTTTATCGCCAAGCACTTTTGAATCTTGCTCCCTACCCTTGAGGGCAATTTTGCTTGACGAAAAGGCATGGTTTCTGATACCCAGTTGACGCTGTCACTGGAACTATTAACAAACTCTGTCCAACGTTGTCAAATAGACGGTTGTTTGGGAATTCCCAACAGCTGCGTCGGCGAGTTCTTTCAATACGTGGTAAAGTTTGATCGTATGAGTTATTTCCGATTGTTTAGGTTGATAATCTGCATAACGCAAATACTTGATAGTTATTACTACATGGTCACTTAGAGCTAATGGACAAACCGTCAATAACTTGTCGAGCATGAGCTCTTCATTCGTGAGCACATGGTCAATATGGACGGTTTGTTTGCTGACCTGAATTTAGTGGGCGTGATAACATGATTGTACAAAGGAATATTAGCCATCAGTTCATGCAATTCTGCTTTGAACTGCTCATTGCGCGATGTCAAAACCTCCAGACTGTGTAGATTGAAGTCCCCGGAGCGGCGAATGTGGCTGAACCTAATGCGCGTTACGGTGTTCAGGGTTTAGTTCACGATGGAATCTATTACCGTAGTGGACGTTGGCGGGCGGTAAAAGATAGCTACGAGACATGTGTCGTTGTGTCTTAGTCAGAGACGGCACCAGAGTGAGTCGGTAACGTGCGTTTCCAGATCAACAACTATTGTACTTTGCAGATAACTGCGGTATTAGATTAAGACCCCACCTCCTCTGCTGGGGCTGTCTTTCCGGTTGAGTAACATTCCGGAAATCTCAGTATCAGTCAATTCTTGGTGTAACCAATTTTCGGTAATAGAATTCAGTACCAAGCATTTGCAACCTGATGTATCTGAATTTCGGTAATAACTGTCGACAGTAGTACTGATTCTACTTCAGCGATGGACTTCAATCAGCGCGCATAAGTCTTCGCTCTCCGAAATGTTTAGAGTTGGGTGTCGTTTAATACGCGCTGGGTGCTCAGGTTTCAGTACAAATCCGCATAGGTTACTAATAATATCCCACCGCTTGCGGTCATCAAACTGTCTGCCTCTTATCGATGTCGACTTTGATCTGGCATATGGGAGCACAGTACGCTCAGTACAGGTAGTTGTTTCTTTACACCCTTTACATGTCGCGGTTAGTGAGTAACTTGCTCGGAGATGTATCGCAGAAAATCGGTGGTGCTTGCAATAGGAAAACTCCGTTACCCTCCCCAGTTTCCGATCCAGTTAAGGATGATGTTATTTTTAAACGACGGCTACTCTTGAAGGCAACGGTAACCTAATTTCCGCTAGTACCGGCTCGCTCATTTTCTACGCACTCCGTCGGGAGTTTGGAGGTGGTCTTACGCGTGGTTACTCCGATCGAACTGGGAACCGCATTAGTCCAATGTGAGCCACGTGTGATATTGGGAGAGCTGTTTTCCTTCTGGATTTTAGGCGTCGTGTTGCTTACGGGGTTATTAACGGTTCTTCGCAAGGTATGAGCAGCGTTGGGGGTGGATTGGGTTGTGCAGTCCGCTATGCTTACCCCAACCTTAGTGATTTTGATGTTCTCCATTAGTTTGAAAGTGGCTAGTAGCTGGTCATGCTTCTGAGATAATAGGTGTACGCTTTTTATCAGTGGAATCGATGTACATTCCACATAGAACCATAGCGAGTTTAGTTTGTATAGTAACTTGGCCTGAGTAGGTTTAACTCGAAAGCATCTCGCATGGAAGAAAATGCAACAGTTATGGCAAAAAATGCCGTAATTAACTAGTTTGGAACATGACCCACATAGGTCTTTAGCAGGTGGCTCACTGGGGACCGAGCTTGTTGAACAAATGTTACGAACCATTTGAATGACTCAAACTCTACGGTAAAAGTCGTCCTGTTATTGACGTTGTCGGTAAGGTCACAGTGTTCACGTTGCAGTTGTGTGCTTGCAGACTTCCTCTCTGGCGTGCCAGTCAAAAGTGTCAGCTTGAACGTGGGGCAGAATACACGAAAATGTTATTAAGAATTTTCCTGGTTTAGCCTGTGGATCGCCTATGGATTGCTTTGAGAAATGTAGCTGCACCAAGCAGTGTTGGATTTGGACGTGTGCCATTTCGTTCGAAAGCAGTTGAAATAGTTTTTCAAGTGAGACCAAACAATGTCTCCAATAGTAGGAGTTAGGCAACTTTTGGCGCTTGGATATAGGCGAAACACTGCCTGGAATTTAGAAATCAGGGTAAATGTAGGATGCACTTGAATATACTCGGGAAACTGGTATCACAAAGTAGATCATATAAAAACCAAGACATATAAGTGTGGATCCAAAGGTGTGCGCCAAAATGTCGCTGAAGCACCGTTAAAAAACCACCATTGTACAAGTGAGCGATTAGCACATGGACAATCTTTTGGATGGACTAAGCAAAAATGTTAAACCAAACAGGAATGGTACGTCAGTGTCTTTGCATTTTACATCGGAAAGTGATCGGCGCATAACGACTATCGTGGTTTTGAGCACCGAATGACTTCACCCGAGGAGTACGATACATATTGTTATCCCATAGCTTATGGCCACCGCAGGGTACACCTCGGTATATACAAACGTTTGAATATTTAAACAAATCAATGTGTACACCGTTTGGAAAGTTTCATGTTTGGCAGTGACCAGCGGCCTTAGTTGGTGTCACTTGTCAATACCAATCTTTCCTTGTGTTACTGCACATACATCGGGTAACAAATGGCCGAAACGGTCGGAGACACAGATAACCATCACATTCGCACGCTGTGCGATCCACCCCATCCGTTAAGCAAACCAGGCGGTACATAGAGGCAGCAACACCTTAGTGCTCATTATTTTACTGTACCAATTTTTTTCTTTTTCATTCTACCTAGCAGGTGCTTCACTATTCCTATACCGGGTTCCTTCAAATATGGATGCCCAAGATGTAAGGTTGTCATGTCTAAATGTTTAAGCGAACATCAAGAGTTTTGGTAAGGTATTTATTCTCATGCAGTGAAAATATTTTTTGGCCTGACGTCCTAACAAAAGCCATACACGTTTGCAGTAATATTGATCATGAGGTCTAATTTGTCTATCCACATTTTGACAGATCACACATAAATTTGGATAAACGCATGTGTATACGTTGTATTTGAACCGCCATTGTACATGGATGACGCCAATTCATAGATGTATGTATACCGAATGAATTCGACAAAGATACTCATACCGCTTTTGTACGGCCACCTTAATTCATGAAACCGTCACTTGAGCAAACGGAAAAAGCATTACAAGAACATGAAGAAGGTGAGTTTATGACAAAATCACGTTGCTTTCAGGTGTTATGAGTCCAAGGCAAATTGGATCGCAGCGAACGCCGTGGACTGATCATATGGGCAGTTGTTCAGGTGCAGGAGAAGGTACTATTACACACGGAATAGAAGCATGATGCGTACGGTCCTATTCGATTTACAATCCAGGACTATAAGGCGGCGGCCGTGGTACGTTCGCGTGCGTGCTGAGTAATCTTGCAATTACTAAGTATATTTTGCTCGAGCTCCGCAGTGTTGCTGCCCCTGATGTGCATGTTGACAAGCTGTTTACCTGTCTATTACCCACTACCTCGTCCATACTGACTCTAGGAAACAGTTGGGCTTTGCTGGATGGGAAGAGTGCACCGTACTCATGACGATGCTAGGCTCAAAGTGTGGTTCCTTCCTGTGTGCAACGCTCTAAGATGCAGTCACCGCCATGTGTAGATCTGGTGTGCCTGCTTTCCTAAATAGGCCAGAATGCTCATGTGCTGCTTGTTGAAAGAATGTGGGTCGGCTACGTTGTTGAAAAGTGACTTCCATCCACATGCCTACCGGTCTTATTCCTTCTGCTTTACACCGGATATAGGCTGTGCGGGTGGTGCAACGGAAGCCACCCATTGCCACCATCGTAGGGGTAGGCGTCATTTGACTGTCCCCATGGAGGCCACAGAACAGGCAAATCCGGATACGGATGCCGCCAAACCATGTTGAACACCAGATTTTGTATCGCAACTTAATGGCACGTCTAGCTTTCTCTAGCCTGAGGCCCCAGTAATGCTGTCAGGATCTTCGTCTCTCCAGGAAAGTAAGCGTTTTTCGTGAGACTGGCCGCGCTGTACCGTTGTACGCTCTTGAGAATTGACCTGTTCTTACGGTTGACCTGCGACGCATGTCAGTCTTTGAGCACCGTTGCTTTCGGTACATTGCCACTGCGTGGTGTCTACATCACCTAAGCCATTGGGAAGTTAATCAGCATGTATTGGGTAGAGGCAGACACCAGTTCGAAGAGCTAGTCCAGGTCGTCCATTTGTGTGGACTTGGACACGTATCAGTTATGCCTGTTTAATGTTCCCTGCATCAGATATTGTTTGCTATTGCTAGACACGGCTCGAAGCGGCGCCAAAAAAACCTAGCTTTTAAAACTGCGGCATAAAATATTAATCAGGCAATTCGTTTCGTTAGGTTGATCTCGGCTCCCTGGTTGAGTTTTCACAGTACAGCGTATTGTTGACTAGAGACATTGAATGCCATAGCTCCAGACCCACGTCAATGGTTTACATGTAGATTTGCACGTGGCAGTTAATTATCTTCCATTCGATAATAAATATATAGTGAAATAAAAATTAGTTAAAATCTGTACAGAAAATGGTACGCGTTTTCTTCTTACTCCACCAGCATTCTAGAAGTTAAATATATGTTCGAATACACTATATATATATATATATATATATATATATGTAGGATCCAGTGTCTGGCGGTCTCGTATACATATTAATCCTCTCATACTTCGGACCAGTGCCGAGCTGATTGTATCTGGTTTATAAAATGGAACGGATAATCTGCAGCTACCTTTTAGATGGCAGCTACAGCATTTATAATATAGGTAAGCAATGTTTGACTGTGCTTTTACTTCGTCTTTTCTAAAGTTCTTATCTGGACGTCTGTGTAAATTATACGGTCGCATCAAGTAACTGACTAGAGAGTAGCATGATGATGATGCCATTTCCTGTTCCGTTTCACATGCTAATCGTTATTGTGCATACATCTGTATTTCTCTTGGTTCGTCCTACGGATTGATATTAATTGAGCAAATGAAAAATACTAGTCATGTATGCACAGAACTATTTAATAACTAAAAGACGTTGCAAAATAAGCAATCTGCCAACAAATTTTCCGATGATCATTTGTATCACGATCTAGACCACTTGGTTGCATACGTTTCGGCACCATACGGGATAGGAAACCAGAGCTGTTATCTGAAATAAGCTATTTTGCTTCATCGCCATTATATTACTAATGCGAATTGCTTGGGTACAGCTAAACTGTGACATGAATAATTCTGACTTATTTCCATACATTGAACTGTGCTGCGCCAGTTTATTATGTAAGCATCACGTCGCATTTTTCTCATATTGGAGTTCTTCACCGCAGATACGTTTGACAGAGTTATAATGAAACTAGATAAACCTAAGCGAGATTTACTTTGTTCCGCTTTATCTTAGTTACTTACTTCAGTTAATAAACAGTATATTTTTCACAACCTTGCGTATTTATTTACTTTCAAGTTCTATGCTTGTTTCTGAGTTCCTCGGTGTGGCTGCGCTTGGCGTGAATGTTGACAATATGCCTACTTCTCTAGCACACGTCACCTCAATTACTGGCATCAAAAGCCATGTATCGTTGCTGGAAGAACTGGGTGCACGCTCCTCGCATCCGTACAAGCTCAAATAATGCTTCGGTTTATTCAGCGTGGAGCGGACTTCAGTCAAGCCACAGCCTTGCGTATAGCTGGTAATATGGAGTGTGAGCCAGTTCCGTTGATGATAAGTGGCTCTCATCCAAATGACTCCTGTTCTTTTTCCTTGGTGTTTACACTAGATAGTGATGTGTGGATGGAGCTGTGCGCGGTTCAGCGCAAGCCACTATTGGACCCTCTTTAAGGGCAGGCTTCCTGCGGCTGTTTTCTGGAGGCCATATTGAACGGCAAATCTGTCACGAATGCCACCAATCCGTCTTGGAGTTTGCTAACGGGTATAACCAAAGGACAATTGTAGTACACCTTCTTGGATCTCTATCTTAGTCACTTATCCAGTTTCGTAGTTCACGTTAACAAACTAATCTGTACTACGCAATAACGATTGCTTGATTGAGGTAAATGCATACCCGAAATTGGCGTCTGCTGGTGTCTGCTGATAACCGATCTGGTGTCCAAAGAACGAGGAAAACCGGCTGCATACACAATTTGGTATAATGAAGAACCGACCTCAATGCCTATTTGCTATGAGGATTTCCCCTTTCCCTGTCATTTAGCTGCGCAGCAACAATGACCTCACACCAAATTGGCCTTGTGTATCTTGTTTTTAGTGCCATTCTCATGTTTCCATACAATCTTGCGCCGTTCACCTTACCCTGTCCTCCAGATTTGCTAGTTATATTGCCACTTTATGGGTTACTAGCAACAAGTTTATCGATCGGCAGCATTATTTGTCATACCCAAGCTACACCTTTACCAGATCGCCGAATCCGTTATTCAATTAGTGTAAACCTAGTCGGATGATAATTGCGTAACGCTGGGTTCCATTTCCAAGTATTAACTGTGTTGCCATCCCGATGACAAGGCGACGGGTGGTAAATCCCGTGTTTGCCTCTACTTGGTCCTCACGGTCTTCTTTTGAGCAGTAAAAATGCAACAAATGTAATCATCTTCCCATGTCGGAGTCACGAGCAGTTGCGTGGTGTCCGCCTTAGTCTAAATACAGTGACGAAGAAACCTTGCCCGACTAAGCCACTCGGGGCGCGTTAATCCGAACTCGATCAGCCACTTCGTGCCGTGCAATTCCAGTTGAGCAGCATAGTTGCTAAGCATAATGGCGATGTACGCAAGCCACATCGAGATAAACTGGAGACGGAGATTTGCGAAAAGGACGTATGGGTACACCTATTTGGAAATTATTCTGCAGCAAAAACAAGCTGATATGCCTATTAACCGCATAGTTACCAAGGTATTTCTTTTAAGCCAGCCCTGTTCGTAATTTCCATTGGTGATAAAAATTAAAGCAACAGCCTTGAATTAATGTACCACATCAGCACCCTTATTGTTGTAGAATCGTGATACAAACGATGCAAGAATTGTTCATAGTGGACTTGGCTTGCCAACTTGTTCCATGTGAAAAGTAACTGCGCTTTCGAGAAATATGCCGGACCGAGCATCGCCGGTATCCCGACTTCTTATTTCCGAAGAACTCTCGAGTCCGGAAATTTACCCATTAATTTCGCCAACTGCTATCACTGTTCAACAAACAATTTTATGGTACACAGTAGGTCTAAGGTATTGCGCAAGAAGTCTTCAACGTTGCAGGCACCGTCAATCGCGGATGTAAACTTTTTCGACTCGGATCATTCACGAAAGACCTGAGTAAGTGTCTCCTATTCCTCTTTAGCCCCCAGTCCGCATAATAATCTAACACCCGATGGCGCTCCCTGTCTGATTTGCGACCAAAACAGCACATTTACACTCCAGAAGTTGTACTTGTTGTGTCATGCCCCGATTAACATGAAACACTATCTGCAGTGAACCAAAAAGCACCTGCATCCGATTTAGCCAATACAATGGTAATGCCGAGAACGCAATCGTCAGCGCGGTCTGCCAATCACAAAAAGCGATGTCTTTACTCTCTTATGTCGTTCTGTGATGTCTTGTATTTCCACCTAAACCGAAACTTTAACCAGCACCGACGCTAATGTTTTAAACTGGTGGAGTACCGTTATGGCTACTGCAGTCCTCCACCGAGCACAGAAGCCAAAAGTAACACCTCTTTCAAAAGCAGTAGAGAGCAAAGTATCGTCTCAAGCGCAAAGCTAAAGCTGGTCCGGTTGGCAGCTCCATGAACCTGTTGGTTACATGTCAAGCTAATGCAGCAAACACGTGAAGTTCATCAAAGTTTTAATCAAAGGTAGACCCCCAAGATTGTAGTTGGAATCCGCATCAAACTTCGAGAATACCTCTGAGCGGCTGGAGACCAATAAACAAACATTCAGTTGAACCGACTTCCCTATCACTCACCAGTGCACCTTATGTTCAAGTTCAGTTAAACGAACAGCTGCACTATTCGGTTTCATTCCGTGGTGTCGCATTCCTGGGGATACGCTACAGCAAATGCACGAAGCTCAATTAGTTTGAACTTGATTAGCTCGATAATTTTGTCTTGGTTGTTTGTTCGCTTCGCAACTTCTGCAGCGCGATGCAATCTAAGGTAGATCCGAACAGGTACACCTTTCTCCTTCGCTCACGCCGTTGGCAAGCAGTCGTTGCCTTCGCGCCAACCTCCTGTTCCCGGGCAACTAACGGAGAATATTTGTAGTATAAACCCCGACTAGTAACGTCCGTTCAAGTGCATCTACTAATTTGTCATCGCTAATGCCTACTCCAGGTGGTCTAAACTTATGGTCACAACGACGGTAACCGCAGCAATGACATGTCTTCAGTAAATCTTCAGTCTAGACGAATACTTGAATGCTTATATATGCGGCGACGGCTCTCAGTTCTCCACGTCACTAGTTGAGGGTTTCCGCCGAGGTCACAGCATCTGCCACCTTTCATCATCGCCTCACAATCCAAACTTAATACAGAAGGGTTTGAAAACAGCTTCAGCACAGCATTTAAGTATGCTATTTGAGGATAGGAGAAATCGTATTCACGTCTCTAGATGTTCCTGTTAAGTTAGCGGATAACGCCGTACCTAGCACCTCCGGCAAGTCATACATTGATGAGGTGTAGACAGATAGGTAATTGAGAATCAAGTACACCATGCACTTTCTAATCCAGGAGATACCAGTCCCAGCTAACGACTTTGAAAAGTGTATGGTGTTCACAGTGGAAACTCCTTTCTTTGAACAAATTGGATCGAAGCAACTTTGACGATCTGCCACGTTAGTGGAGTACCCGACATCGACGTTTGTTACAAACAAGGAGCAGCCACCCCAACCGAAATCAAACCAGACACGATACCTCACAGTGCTCCGTGAAAATACCACTGTACATCTCAACGAGACGACCTGCGTCCTCCGAAGATGCTTAACTAACTATTATTTTAAATACCAACGCCCCCGGACTGACCGCATGCACCGAAGTAATAAACCAATTAACGTGATTTCCTTTCAAAAACCAGATCCTCTTATATGAAGTGTATGATTACAGGGCCTTATTGTTCCAGATGGCCTTCTGTCCTCCAGGCTTGCCAGTCGATTTGCTTTAGATCGCTTAAACGATGCACTATCGGTGATAACTTTGCCATGGACTTCAAATTCGGTTGTTGCATCCATTTTGGTGACATTTGTTTTTAATTTTTATGTTTAAAACATTAGAATTTTTCTGAAAGAATATAATGTCCAAATTTCTCCGAATATATTAATCTTTATAAAACGTAAGGGTTTAGCATAACTAGTTTCCACAGATTCAGAAACATACACTATTTCCCACATAATATTTTAGAAACAATTGAAGATATCGTGATTGTTAAAACTCTTGTCTCAGTCTTTGTTCCACAAATAAAGCGCAAGTCCCACCGAAAGTATCCAGTAGGAAGCTAACGCTTTTTGTAAAACTGATGCAAAGTAGAGCGTTTATTCAACGAAGTGGGTACATAAATAAAGGTAAATATATGTTACAAGGAAGTTGGTTGCTTTCAGATTTGGAAAATAGGGTTATACTACACTCTAATTCTATTCTCATTAGAATCTGCCTTGGCTTCCTAGTGTTCGCGCCATAACTAACCATAATCAAGTTTGGTGCAATTCTGCAAACTTACTAGTTACCAATACAACAAACTCTATTTACTGATATTTAAGGAAATGCGAATCGAAATTCTTATTTGACAATCAGTTCCCTATCGCTGGAAAAGTCTACCCCAGTCCCGATGAGTTGTCTCAGATTTGAAGGTTTTGTAGGGCAACGTTACCCAATGCTCCTGCTAAAACTTCATTGTCGCTGGCGACCCTGATAGAAAAGGTACATCCTTTTTGATAACAATTGCCTTGGTACTTCCACGTGACTTTTTCAATCAGAGGAAGCTCCAGCGTGTAATCTGTTTACGAAAATTGCAATTTCTATCAAGTAAACATGGGTTTATTTGAGCAGCCAAGATCACGGTGTGAAAATTTTATCCTATCGTATGGTTAGTGCCATCCTGTAGCGGAATGGCCTGTCACTGCGCCATCCACAAGGGCTAGAGATCGACCAAGTGGCTTGCGCTTCATTACCCACAACTTTATCCTTACGTTCTAAATCCAGTGTAGATACGAAGGAATAAGACCGGGAGACATGTGGACGCGAACTAAACTTCATCAATAGAGCCGGCCAACAATCTTTTAACTGACACAGCAGCATCATGTGTATTTAATTAATTTGAGCTTCATGTGTAACAGTCGAACACTAGGCGTGGGTTCAGCCGTAGCTCGCTTCTCACTGGTTGTGAGCAACCTCTCTTTGAGTCTAGCAGGGCCACGAAGACCGTGCACCTCTTCCGTCAGCAACATTTCACATTCTCCTACAGGTAGTGTATAACAACGTGGATTGTTATGCACTGGTAGGCAGTCGGTCGACATTGACATAAAGCGCAGCCACAAAGTGGATATGTGGAAGCAGCCAACTCCTACATTGAATTCAACTCAACACGCAATTACAATCACAAACCAGCTCCTACGATGATGTACAACACGCGCCAAATCACCCGCATTATTGGACTGCGATAGCATATCGTACGGAAGCAGACACTGTACTTACAAACGCTGCGCTGCAGTGGAATAGATACACAGCTGATTCGTCCCCTTCTGTCACCTGGCTCTCGTGGCCGCGCGATAGCCAGATTGTGCCTTAACTTGGTCTACCAGTTTGCATAAGCGAAGTCATTGAAATAGATGAACTAATATAAAGGCTTTTCTTATTTCTCAAATGGAGCTGTAGCCTTGGTACCCAAATGTGAAGCGACGTGATATGGTTTTACCGATAAATAATTGATTTAATGTTTGCTCTCCATTCATATGTAGAATAGCTAATTTTGTCGTGCTTAACAAGCGCCCTTGCAAGCTACTTAAACGTGGAAATTACTACGTTGAAGAAGTTACAAGGCAGCAGTTGAGCCTTTCCTTAAATGACTGAAAGCTACAATAACGAGGAAGTAGCGATGCAGCAAATAGTTTGTGGACTACATCAAATGTTGCGTTGACATGCTGCTTATGAGTAGCGAAATTTTGGCCTAATTCAGAGATAATACGTCACAGTCTACTCTCAGTAAGCAGGCTTTGGTGTCTGGAAATGCACAAGGTAGCGCCGTTTCGACCATCTAGTGGCTGTCATTAGTGCGCCTTCCATCGGAGCTATGCCTTTTTCCAGCCCCACGACTTTCAGGTGCCAGCAGCTAGTGCCAGTTCGTCATGGGTGACAGCAGGCCTGCATACTTGACGGCTGACCATGATACAGCCTGACTCATCTTCCACTGCCAAATCAGCTTCGAACTCTGCACAGAGGAGCTGGTAACACCAAGAGCTAGGACTATCCACATGGTACCTATGTAGGACAAAAGACACAATAGGTATTCGCACCGCTTTTTACATTACTACTCAGCAATGAGGGTTGTGGTAAAATTCTGAGATAATTCTTCACGGTCCATATCCAGTCTACAGATATTGATAAATCCGGAACGGCACCGCAGAACGCTCTTTAGACAATCTAAATCTCGTCCTTGGTGCGCCATCTTCCTGACCCTTTCGTCTGACTTGTGGTATACACTCGAAACCGTGTACCGAAAGCAGATATAATTTTTTTCATTTCTAAAGCGTATTCGCTGAATGAAAGTGAGCTTCTAAAGCTTTGAATTTTACTCAAGTCATGTGGCTAATCAAGCAAGTAAATGTGAGATGGAGAAACTAAACCAATGATTTATTGAAACGGTTCTAGATATCAGCAATTTTGGTATTATTTGGAGGTGCTTGACGTACCTGTATGTAATGGGTGGCTGTTACCCAAAGGTGACGGGAATTTGGAGAAACTATATTTTAAGCTTAGCTATGACTCCATTGACGATAATCTCTCTTTTTCGCCATATTTTCTCCTCTGAACTCCTTTTCCTCGGCAAATGCACAAAATTTAGCCGATGACCACTTTGCTACCGCCATGGACACATGAAATCATTTGATTCAACCCGACTCATTTCAGTAGGATTCTTTTAACGTTCGCACTTTTGGTCAGAGATCAAAAGCAGCAAAATCACTCACTCTTCACCCTCTTGGTAGTTATGTGTGTCGCGTCTCCGAACACGCACATATGAAAAAAGCTTCGAGACAATTGTCTGACTTCATGATTCCGAATCTGAAGAAAAATATAACAGGTTTAACGTCTCTCAGGATGCGTCTGGGCCTGCATTTAGCAATGGTGCCTTGTATGAAGCTAGTTCTACGCAGCTTAGTGGCACAATGTTGTCCAAACACGTGATGCGATTGGGTGAAAGTGGACTATCAGGTACCTATATGTTTGTCTTGCGAACAGCAAATTGGAGGACTGCGAAACGGTAGTGCGACATTCCAATAGCGACCTTATGGCTACTTTTGCACTGGCGCAGCCCAAGGTTTTTGATTACCTACCGAAGCTAGGGCTTGCGATGGTACTGTGTCCGGCTAGCGAGGCATTCACAGGTCCATGGTTACTGATGACGGGGGCGGTGCGACCGGCCTGCGATTAGATCGACAAAAAGGAGTGATCAACCGAAGTACAGGTTGGTAGGCGGCCGCCTTCGGTTCTAAAGAGTCGTGTTGAGCGGCAGTCTGCTAAGAAGGCTAGTGCCGAAATACAACTGTAGCCATTTTGTTACAAGGCCAGTAGGCCTTGCTTCGTTACAGAAGACGTCGTTTACCCTCATGGTGGATGCAGTACACGGACTACATGCACCCTGAATCAAAGGAGTTACTGCGACTGAGCTGACGGAAGTTTGTATAAAGTGATCAGTACGCACATGCATGGGCGGACTAGGGCGGATCGGAAGTAAGTGTAATTGACAAGCAAATCAGTGCGCATCAAAAGAACTCCTATCCAGTACCCAGTTATCGGTATTTGCACACATGGAAGTCACTGCCTCATTGCTCGGTGTATTTGTCTGTCCATTTCAACGCCTTCTTTCCAGCAAAGTTATTTGTCAGATACAGCATATAGGCGAGCAACACCTCAGTTTCTTCCTACAGTAGTTGCTCTTACAAAACCCGAAATTCCGCGAGGTCAAAAACACTCAATTTCCTACCTCAAGGCCTGTGAACACGTAGTCCACAATCGCAGATGGCAGTACAAGGTATATAATGGTTCAAGTAAATAACGTTTGAGATTTCACGCAGCATGGTCGTAATGAAAAGGGAAAAATTCGATAATGAAAGTGCAAATTAAATTTGCTGTGACATGGTGATTTAGCTTAGCCTACTTGACGAAAGTTATACTCCCACTTAGTTGCAACAAAGCGCTTGCGTTAACATGTGGGAAATTGGGGAACATAAGTTTGTACGTAAAATTTCATTTGTAATTCCAAATAAATACATTAAATGACCAAGGTCGTGGGATCAAACTGTTTGGAGGACCTGCCATTGCTTGGGCAGGTTTGGTGAGACCGAATATTAAGAGTTACAGGTGTATGAATGCGAAAAATCGGGGTCCGAGGTGAAGAACATTTCATAGCGTGATTACATCAAATATTGAGTGCCAGCTGGTTTATTTGACGTCGCACCGCATAGGACGCTCCGTATACTCACATGTTTGGAACTTGGATGTGGTAGCAATGGATCAACCATAGGCCGCTTTTACCCTCATGTTCAAAAACTGTACTGTCACAGGAACTACCACTTGTGTAAGGTAGTGCGATGAATTCTAAGATTGTGTTGGTATTAATGATAAGGAATATCGGAAGGGTTTGACAGTTGGGGTAAAAGAGTCTGATTTAGATCGACGAAACGCAGATTGGAAAAGAAATGCTGACATAAAAGTGCGTCAAAATTAGTATTACAGTAGCTGTTACCGAGCGGCTTGTCAGTCGCCAATGTGTTTCAGTCCAGTGGCTTGATTGATGGGGTGATCAGCATCCTAAGCCTGAGTTTAGCGGGGAAGTTGAATCCGGAGGTAAGCTGAGGTACACAAAGCGGTTGTAGCAATGGATCAGTGGATTTATCACTGTTTAAAATGCAATCTTCACAATTCCCGCAGACAAAGAGTGGAAGAGAATGTGAGTGTGTTAACAAAAACAAAGGTGGCACATATCAGTGAAGATGTTGCAGTTTCACTGGCGTGCGTAGTTCATTTATGTTGTGCTGTATCTCAGTTCAGTATGTCAGATTAATCCTTGTAGGGCATGTGCTGTAAGATTTTCACTCGTTGGGTTTCGAAGCTCGTCAATTCGAAATAGGGGATGAGAGAAATCAGGAGAGCGTTTCACCACTGGGACACACGCATTGTGAAAGGATGTTGGGGGGCATTCAATCTGACCGTACTCTGTGTGGTTAATTTCTAGTGATGGCCTTGTATTGAGCAGTTGTGACTTCATTTCAGTAAGTGCTCACTGCGTAGTTTGAATACTATGGGGTCTAAATCACCAACATAATATCACCCCGCAGGCGACGGTACGGACCACCCAAAATACCAATGTTCTGTAGTCTATGCTGTTAACAAAATGAGTACCATCCTTAAAATTTGTTGTTGCTGTAATTTGTGCAGTTGCAAAAGCAGCAAGATCATACTTTTGCTAGGAAGTGCCAGACCTGGAAGATGTGTTCCAAATGTAAAAGTGTAGCATTCCTGACGTGGTCGTGGGATCAAACTGGCCAAATTCTCTCCACAAAAACAAAGTGCCTCTTGATCTTTTTGTTGCTAAATTGACCTGTGTTGATAAATCGTAATAGGCCTGCATGTGAACTACAAGATCATTTTTATTAAAGACTCGTTGCAAAAGGTGTTCTACCAGCTAGTTTGCGTAAGTTCCCTGGTTGCGTATGCCAGTACACGGAATTTGGCAGTGTTGAACCCGACCATCAACTACAAAGGCACGATGCACAATTAGTGATTCAAATGAGCCCATATAACCTGTGGAAGATGATATTGACCGGCCAACATACACTGTATGTAAAAGATTAGACACCGGATGATGAATTAGACATGAAACTCTTCATCAAGCACACATCAAAACAACGATTTGCCGCCGGCCACTCACTGGTCGGCGAAAACGTAACCTTGAATTATACAACGAAACATAGCATAAGAATGAGTAATTTTCATGCATGTACGCTAAAACCCAAGGGCTCCTCAGTAAACATACCGAACTTCAGCTACGGCAGGTTGCAAATGCTTGGGACCTAATTGTTATTACCTGAACTTGGTTACACTAAGAGGTGCCTGACACTGAATTTGAGATAGCCGGAATATCATATATCCGGAAAGGACACCCCAGTAGAGTAGGTTGGTTGCTAATCTACTACCGCAACGACGTGCAATGTGCAACATTCGATTATTTGGATACACACGTAACTGACTCATACGGTGTCTTCTCTGACTAAGATACAACGACGCGTGTCTCGTAGCTGTCTTTAACCGCCCGCCAACGTCCACTCCGGAATTGGATTTCAGCATGATCTGTGGCCTGAACTTCGTAACGCGCATTAGGTTCAGCCACATACTCTTCTCCGGGGAATTCAAGCTACACAATCTGGAGGTTTTGGCATTGTCCAGTGAGCAGTTCAAAGCAGAATTGCATGAACTAATGGCTAATATTCCTATGTACAATCACGTTACCACGCCCACTAAATTCAGGTCAACAAACATACCGTCCATATTGACCATGTGCTCACGAATGAAGAGCTCGTGCTCGACAAATTATTGACGGTTTGTCCATTAGCTCTAAGTGACCATGTAGTAATAACGATCAAGTATTTTCGTTGTGCAGATTGTCAAAGTAAACACTTGGAACTAACTCATACCAGCAAACTTTACCACGTATTGAAAGAACTCGCCGACGCAGCTGTTGGGAATTCCCAAACAACCGTCTATTTGACAACGTTGGACAGAGTTTGTTAGTAGTTCCAGTGACAGCGTCAACTGGGTAACAGATACCATGCCTTTTCGTCACGCAAAAATGCCTTCAAGTGTAGGGAGCAGGACTTGAATTGCCTGGCGCTAAAGGATGTGTCTTGACGTGCCTACAAGCTTAACCCCGATTCAGAGACCTGGGGCAATTTCCTGACCCATCGGAACCATTGCACTGCACTTGTCCGTGAGGACAAATTAATTTATCCACAGTGCCCAGCTAAACGATCCATGGTAAAAGACAAACTGCTGCATAGACTTGTTATTACTCTTCGTACAGTGAAGCGTGGAATCCCTCCAATTTTCATGTCATACGGTATATCGAAAAGCGTCGAAGAAGCAACTAATGCTCTACGGCTTCAGTATGCCACAATCGTCGAACTCGCAGCCTCTAGCTGTCTCATAATATCATGCACATTACCGTCCCTATTGTTTACAAGTTTTTTTCAACCCTACATTTTTGCTAAGGAAGTTACTCCCATTGGGAGAGTATTGTTCTCCTGGAGCAGGCAACATCCGCTCAAAGGCACTGAAGTCTGTCGTCAGCAAGCCAGCTGAACCACTGTCACATCTATTGCAAAGGTGGTTTGATGAATAATAAGTCCCCACTAGGTAGAAGAATGACACTTTAAACCCCAGATTTTATAGGCGGTAGCTGTAAGGATTCAACCAACAATCGCCTAGTGAATCTGCCCCTGAGATCGCGGTGATGGAAGCAGTCGTCTTTGAGGCTTTAATGGACTACCTGGAAAAATGCGACATTTTGGTGCTGGAGCAGCATGGCTTCCGTCAAAACAGGGCAAGCACCACCAACCTACTTATTGCACGATGTAGTTGGGCGGAAGTGGCCAATGATGGCGGTCGGATTTCACGTCATCTATCTAGACTTCTCCAAAGCTTTCGACAGCCTGGATTACCACATCCTACTAAAACGGCTACAAAGCTCCAGAATCAGGGATCCTGTACTTGGTTGGATCGGCAGCTTCATTCAACAACGGGAGCTTTAATTATGTATCAGGGGATCACACTCTAACTCGATTGAGGTTGAAATGATATCTCACAAGGCTCAGTGCTGGGACCGCGCTGATTCCTGGTGTTTATCAACGATATGGCAAGAGTTATCTCCACAACTTCTCCGTTTTTCACCAATGATGCCAAGATATGGCGGGCGATTTGTAAAAAGCTGGCTCACGATCTGCTTTAGCATAACGTAGATTGCATTTATGAATGGTCAAATAGGAACGTGCTTCAATTGAACATAGCTAAGTGCGAGATGATACATGTGCGTCACCAGCCGATGACCGCTTACAAACGAAGGGGCCACAACCTGGAGAAGGTCTCTCAGGAGCGTGTTCAGGGTGTATTGGTACAGGAAGGTCTCGGGTGTTTAAAACAAGCAGAGAAGACGAAAGAACCGGCCATCAACACTTCGGCCTTCTTCGCGGTGCCTTCGGTCGGTTTGAACCCTTACTGTTTCCCCAAATGCTTAACGCCTACGTGCGACCGCAGGTGGAATATGCTACCCAGATGTGACAGCTATGGCAGAAACAGGATCTTGTTGCTCTCGAGACTCCTCAACGAAGGGCAATCGAAACGTCAGCCGCCTCCTTTATCTGTCTTATCAGCTTGGACTGAATTCTCCACGAATGTACAGCAGCCGATATCGGTTTTTTGCAGGAGGGATCTTATAATGTTTTACCAGATTCCGGAGAACGCGAACCAAGTTTGCCTTCCACTACTGAAATTATTCCACCACACTAACCTAAGAGGTCATCCTCCGGAGCTTAGAATACAGTATCGCCGCCTTGAATACCGTAGAAATTTCTCTTCCCTCCGCATGTGCCAGCCTCGGAACGACCTCCTTAATTCTGTCCCCTCTGCTGCCAATCTGACGATCTTAAAACGACGATTTGACGATGCGTTGTCTCACTAGCTTTTCTTTTAGGATTTGTTAACCAGGTGTTGCGAAACGTAATCAAACCGTGTCTTGCTAAACACCCAACCAAATGATTTATGAATTTATACATTTAATAGACAAACATGCTCGCATTCTTACATAATTCTATGGTGCGTTAACCAACGCGCATCTCACTTTATCGTGCATCTTAATTTTGTCAATAATTTCAATCCCACTCAACTTGTTAAGCAATGCCTTTTTATCCCTATATAAAAAATTGTTCCATTTTTCCATTATACTGCCTATTTCCAAGTATTCGACGATAGTCTCTATAATAGAGGATTGCATGACCTTGGAAAGAACTGAGCGAAGAGTTATCCGGTGGTTGTTGGTCACTTCAGCGCAGTCCTAAATTACAAAGCTTGAGCAAACATGTGCATATATAAAGCTACTGGGTGAATTCCTGCATGCTATACTCCTAATGACATAAAAAAGCACACATACACGCCACACAGCGGAAGTCAATAGCAGAATACTAATGACTTATGAGAAAGAAAACAACTGGAAACTACTTGTATTTGTACTAAGCGTCAACTCGAAAACCGGCCGCAGTTGGTAAGGAAGAATGGAATCAATTGCACAAGTGGGAAGCATAGTGGGGGCGACAAATAACTCTGGCAGAAAGCCATAATGTTTGGCTGGTAGAATGAGTATCGTCGGAATCGACGGTCCCCCACCAAACACTTCACACTCTTTTGAAAGCTGCGTTGATGCTTGAGGTGAGCGTTAGCACCATAGCGCGAGATTTGGACAGGAGGCTGATAGCAGTGAAGAATTTACACGCAGTTTGGAAATAGTGACTCATATGCTATATTTACGGAACAGTAGTAAGGGGATTTAAGGTAGGAATTCAAAACAAATGAGCTCACTTAGACAGCCATCTTAAGCTTTTGAAATAAACACTGTACAGCAGCTCAGCCTTTCGGAAATCGTACCTCAGTGCTCTTAGCCACAGACTATTAGCAGTCGAGTTGCGGGGTGGAGCACAAAAAGGGCCGGATGGAATGTGCGCTGCTGACGCTTCCCGGCAATTCTATGTCTAGGGACTGCTGCAGTTAGAGGTCAAAGGGAAGCGAGCAGTGTTGAATGATGGATTAAAATGCGATCTTTTTGCGCTCGCATCAGAGGACGTTCACCATGTTCAAGTCAGGCGCTGTGTCAAGCGCCCAACACTCAAGGACGGAACGTTTATCTCATTGGATCCCAGGCGGCCAATGGATTGATAGAATATACCATCTGTAAAGAAAGATCAACAAAGCTCTGTGCAGTGATTGCGCGGGCTGTCAAATGCCAAGGGTACGACTTTGGTCGAACACTGTCACCTGATCTTTGATAACGCACCATGCCACACAAATCTGACACCATATGCAAGGAGCACTGGTACTGTTCGGGTAGCTTTCTGCACCTTCCTACATAAATCCCGACACTCAACACAATTGAGACGAATTTTAGCATCATAAAAGTTTATATGAAGCAAGCTATGAGGCAGAGATATTACGAGATACTTCCGGGAGATCCTAATGGTGAATTTTACAAGGGCAGCATATGGTTGATCTTGTGAGGAGGACTTTCGCTCGCGCATTGTATTGCAATGATTTGTAAATTGCTCCCAGTTTCTTGATATAAATATAGATAGTTTGTACTGGTGTTGTCAGTGCGAGGCATCGTAAAGCCATTCATTCAACATGCAGGTAGGAACGACGGTGTTCAGACCATGTGTTGTCGCAGAGTGTCCTCGCATGTTTCCGCGTTAGGCACCCAGAGAGCCTCCGGATGATTGCTGGCAATCAGGAGGACATTGCTGCTAATGACGAGAGATCATGTGTCGTTACGTACCGTTGTGTCGCGCGTGGATGGCACGAAGTAGGTAACCCGATGATGACTACCGTAAACAGAAAACTGATAATCACTTTGTCGATCGTTAGATTATGCATTATTCCAAAAGTCTTGAAGTTGCTTAGTGCCGTAGATTACATATCGCCTCGTGAGGAAAGGCACTGTGAGGAACGTAAGACAACGCTTCGAATGTAAGTCAGTGATCCATATCGGGTAGCAAAATATATGTTTGTCGCTTATTGGCAAGCATTTCAGAGGGTTGTGGTGTCGGCTACTTTCGCTTCAGTGTCTAACTATGCGGTGCATCATGATTCATGGGCTAATTGCTAGCGGGGCAGCGTCCAGAGAATACGGACCACGCAAGTGACCAAAGTATACGTCATCGCGATCGCCTGCACATTAGCCAACACTTCCAGCACTTCAATGCAAGCACCTTTGGGCACGTGCGGTGTACCGCATTTAATATGAGCTGGATGGTATAGGGTAGTGCGTTCGGCTTACAGTGCACAGATTGCACGCTACATACACGCATAAAAATAGGATGGTAGCAGTCGTTTTACGGCATCGGCCCACTCAGCAGAGTACCGCCCCTGATGTTTTACTTTTACCTAACTAACCAAGTAACTACCACTCAACCTATTTAAGTGGCCAGTTGTGCAAGACACTTAGATCGCTTTGATCACAAGCATGCTATGAAGTCTTTTCACTGCAGACCCCGATTATTCGCCTTCATACACCTATGACTGTCTTGATATCCGGACACACGGAACTTGCCTGAGTGCTAGTAGGTCGTCCTAACAGTGTCATCCCACAAGCTTGGTATTCTGCTGTTCTCATAAAAAATTCTAAAGCTGATAACAAATATGAATTTATGTTTACAAATTGAACCGGATATCTGATTTATTGTGTATGACACATTAAGTGACATGTCAGCGACTGCAGAAGCTGTACGAGCAGTCATTCATCGTCATCAGGTACACAAGATGGTCACACATTTTAACAGCACGAGTTGGCCACAGCAATCAGCCCAACAGCAGCAGTATTATCAAAGAAGGCATGCAATCTCCATCGTGCCCAGCTGCACGTTGTTCTAAGTAACGAGTTATCATCCCTAAAGCAAAACAAATTTCGTACTTAGACAGTTCTATGCAGGACGACCGGGGGTCAACCGATTGGAGGTGTTTGTCCGAAGATTTTTTACTGGCCATTCCTAGAAGGACAACTAAAATAAATGGATAAACTTTATCACAAGTGCACTGCTGTTTCAAGAACACCAGTAAAGACGGAAATGCATTCATAGCCGAAACCAATGAGACAATGGTGCCGCGTCCACGCCAGATTCAAAGCACTGATAAACGGCCAAAATTTTCTCGTTGCTGTAGTCTATTGCAGCAAATGGCCTGAAGTGTTCCTGAAGATCAACACATCGACCAAGCCAATGTAACACAACTAATGCAAAGCTTCGCCAGATTCGGTCGTGCAGAGTCATGTGTAACTTCTAACGTCACACTGTTTACCTGAGCGCATTCATGGAGTTCTGCAGACAATGTGCTGTTCAGCACATCCACTTAATGTTGTTTCACTTTAAGTTATATGGCTAGTCAGTGAGATAGGTGGATACTTTCAAGCAAGCTCTACTCAAATTAAACAGGGGTAACGTATAGTGATGGTGCTTGAACGAATGCGCTTTCTATACCGATAAAATCCAAACCCACAACTGCGGGATGGAATTGCACAAGCACAGAACATTAGGAACAGAAATCCGCGTATGCTATTTGCTGCCATCCAAGCAAGTACTCTGACAACTGTTGGCGAAAGGAACCGCAGAATGGATTGTTATTTTAATCAGCGAAATGGAACAAAACAATGGTTGTTCATGTCCCGGCAGTCCTTGCTAGTACGGAACTATCTGGCGAGTCACGCAAGTTGGACACCTGACACGATCAAAAGCAAGCGCGGAAACGTCATGTATGAAGTGACCGTGTGATGCAGATCTCTGTTCAGCATACAAACCTGCTAGCGGTAAAGCTGTGCTAAGGGAAGCACGTTAAGGAAGCCGTGCTTCTTTTCGACTTGTTAGTAGAGTGTTTCAAGTGGTTATTGCAGTCTATAGACGACGACACTCAGTCCAGTGCAGAAAGTATACGACAGACGCGGGAACCAGTTCCTCGTCCGTTTCAGCCGAAGCGATGGACCGACAGAATTCGAACACCGTCAAGGAAAATGAACTTAATCCCACGCTTTCTTCATACGCTGTAAAGTATATCTTAGGAGAGCAGGTGTCAGGGAAAAATAATAATTGCATATAAATCCATCATTTAAGCGAGTAACCGATTGTTAGCTCTCATCACAGAGATAGCGAACGTTCTGGAATGTTCTAATGCCTGCACCTGGCTACCAAACCCCTGAGTGATTGGTCAACTCTATGTGGAACAAATAATCTTGGTAGCTGACCTCGTACTAGAGGTCGAAGCTCATTAGTTTACCTGTAAGTAACGCCATGGTCAGTTGCCTATGTACAGTTCCAGTTTGAATGCGGTTAACACATTATTATTTTGGACAAAGTCGGTTTTACTTCTTCATTCCGTTGGATTTGATGTAGTGCTGGAAGGATAATGTGCAAATATCTGAATTGCAGCAAGCGAGAAGAATTCTCATCCGTTTAAAATGTTTCACGCTGCTGAAGATTACTATCATCCAGGTAAATTGCATACAGCTTTGTTTCATTAACGACTTTAGGCATGTTCATTTCATTTAGCTTTATTAGTATGGGCCAGAACCGAGACTAGTGGGCTTCCCATTGCAACGACATCGACTTACCTGGATACGGATCCTTCAAATTCAAACAGAAGATTCTCTGTGCACGTTGAAGTCCGGTCACTGAAGTACTCCGGAATATGGCTAAAATATAAATTTTTACTCACTAGGTTAATGCATAATTTGTTGACAGTTTTGGGCAAAAGAAATTTTGTGCAAAGTTAATCAACATCTATCGAGTACGTGCACTCTGCTTACAGAGTCGCATGATCCAGTGTCTCGACTAGTTCAAAGTAATCCTTCAAATAATATTTGGCCTGGAGTTTACGTAATAATTCCAGTGATTTATTCATCCAACGAGCAAAATTATAAAGCGAGGTGTTGTAAGTGACTAAACATTTTGCGTTTCTTCGGCGCGCCTCTCATCCTTAGGGTTTACATTCTCATCGGCTTCCATTGCCGGTGCAATTATCTGGACATGTAACCAAGCAAAAAGGATTTACAGTGTCCCTGCAAGCTGATTTTCTACCTTAAGATTTGTGTCAGCGGAGTTGAACACTTGAACTTACTTGTGTCCCCGAGAACTGATTAGAGTTTGGAGATTGAGTCCATTAAGTTCATTGAGTGTTAGAGAGCAGGAGGGAAATCTCTTATCAGCCTCATCAATTCCGTATCAAAATGGATTTAATGCGAGTCGTTGCTTAACGACGATCTTTGAGGGTTCGCCGCAATGGCACTGACAACCGCAGGATTTTAGCATTCACAGCGAATATTTGTCCAACATTTGCAGCTTGTCTATAATCAAAACACTTGATCCCTTATCCGGCAGCAAAACTACCACAAGTTTTATCTTTTAACACTGTGGTCGCTC
>CALYDF020003563.1:0-30178 GCA_944474145.2 Dicrocoelium dendriticum
ATGAACAATGAACAATGATTTATGACGGGTAAAAAAGCAGGTGCTTGACATGTCCCGTAGGGTGGATATCGTGACAAAAAAGATAGCTAAGGGATAATGTTGTCAGTTCGGGCGCTTACAGATGTAACTGCATTTTCGTATAAAGGGGGTTCGAAACGAGAATGTACGCACACAAAGCAACAGGAGAGTGGTTATTGTTCACATCATAGGCGAGAAAAATTAAAAAAACGATAGCAAGGACAACGCTTACTTGTGTGCGATTATTGTCGGTCGACAGGATACAGAAATCCAGTGTCTATAGTAGTAGCGTTTATCAAATTTCGTGCAAGGCGTTTGGAGTGACTCGCTCTCGAGTAGGGTTATGGCACTATCCACTGTCGGTTGCCATTAGTGCCAGCATCTGGTGGTCATGAGCTATAGCACATAGTGTAAATGTGTCAGGGTATCGTCAAGTCGATCTTTAAGAAGGGAAAAGTTAGGGGCATAAATTGTGTGCTCCGTAAGTGTTCCAGGGATAGGACACTCCGAGAGAGAATAAATGTTTTCGGCATTCAAGTGGGCCATAATCCATGGCCAACTTAAGCCGATGACGCCTTAGATGTACTTTGAATGCGTTTCAAAAGAGAATGGCAAGTGTGATTTGGCTTTCTTCAGATCTGATACACTCTTATGAGATCTCCCAGTAGACGTCGATAACAGCTGCGTACATTTTGAGAGTTTTCAGTTTGAGTGGATAGGGAAGGCCGGACAAACCTCTGACGTTCTTTGTCGCGCTGCGCTGTGCAGTATTGGCCGCAATGAGGTGGTGCTTCTGCCAGGTTTGTCACGCTTGGATAGCGTATTCCGGGTACGGATTAAAATACGCGCCAAGCATTTTCGGAAAGATTGAGGTTTCAAACATCTCTAACTTTCTACGAAGAAGACTGACGTCCTGGTTTACTTTCTTTGATGCCTTTAGAGCCTGCCACAAACACCCGAGGTCCTCTTACACCAGCACGCTAAGATCTCATTCACGAGAGGTCTGCTGCAGAATATGTGGTCTTAAGCTGTAATTGTGAGCACTCTGATGGCGTATGCTTAATGTTTCACTTAGTAGCGTTGAATTGCAACTTGTTCTCCATAGTCCATGTGTACGCTTTGTCTAGGTCTTCATGTATGGCTATGTGATCCCCCAATAAAGCGATATGAGTCCATATCTTTAGGTCATCTGCAAATAGTAGACAGTCTGAAGACGGCACGCCTGTGAGATCATTTATGAAGACCGGGAACAGGCGGGGCCCGAGTACTGAACCTGAGGCAAGCCGCACTGAACTTCGATTTGTTCTGACAGGGTGCTGCGAACCCACACCTTCAGGTGACGCTGAACGAGAGTCTTTTATCCACCCCAGGACGGGATTGTCGATGATATAATTCCGGATTTGTGCAGTAGAACGCCATATTCCAGGCGGTCGCAAGCCTTTGGAAAGTCCAGGTAGACTGAGCCTTTTCCTACACCAGCGTCCATTAAGTCAGTCCAGTTTGCACAAGCTGTCAACAGATTAATGGTGCATGACAGATTTTGTCGAAATCCACGCTGCTCCAGAAGGAGAATTTAGTTACTTTTCAGTTACTCCATGAGCGCCTCAGCTACAATGGACTTGTTGATCTTGGAGATCACAGGAAGCAGTGTTATCACGCGAGAATTTGCTGCTTCCGCACGGCTACCACTTTTGTAGATTGGAGTGATGATCCCGTGCTTCCACATCTTGGGAACGTTCATCCTGTTAAAACATCGCTGACGGTTCAGCTAAACTCATGGCAGCAATTTTCAACGCCTTTGGGCGAATGCCGTCAGCATCCAGGTAGCTGTATTCTTGAAAGGACAGCAGGCCATTTCAGTACAACTGCGGTGATAAAAGATATGTGGTTAAGGTCAGATGGTAGCATGGTGTATGTATGGTTGCCCCCTTTGGAAGTTACCGCCAAAGTATTGTCCAAGAACGCTGGCTGACGCATGCTGTGTGCACAGCAGGAATACCAAGCTTAACCCGGCGAACTTGGTTTACGTACGTGTCTAGCAGCTTCGGGTTTGAGCAAACGTTTATCACATTGTCTTGTTAGTTCTTTACTTTGTCCTCCCGGACGAGTTTGAGACATGGGTTCCTCTGTGTTGTATAGACGTCCCTATTGTCCTCACTCGGAGAGTCTATGTGGGTGAGCCATGCCAAGTCCTTCAATGCCATGAGTTTCAGAATCCTACTCCTTAGGAATGACTTCATCTCTTTGGGTCGGTAAATTTTCGTTTCAGAATTGCTTGTCACAAGCCTGTTGAATCAGTTGATAAATTTCACGAAACCCACCTTTGAGGACCATTCGGCTAGGAAAGTCCAGCATGTTGCACCAATGAGTTCGGACAGGTTAACATATGTTACGACGTGAGGTTTTTTGGTAGCCTTTGGTAGCCCTCAAACCGCGGTTTGAGGCGGAACAACTCGGGCGCCTACCTTAGCCTTGGAGAAAGTGGGTAGAGGTCACGGGACCTAAATCGACTCTGCCACGTTCAAAATCACCTGCAGGTCGATCATGGATGGAGGATTCATTTAGTAAACTTACACGCTACATATCACTGCACTGAGGATGCCACCTTGCATGGTGGTGAAACGTTTGCAAGAAAACCGCCAAGCTCGGAGAACAAATGAACAATTGATTCATCAACTCGGCTAATTTGCTGAGAAGGTGTGGCGTAGTTGTATATAAATAACTAAGAGCAACAGATGTCAGGAGCGTATCGGAACACACAAAGATTTCCCGCGAATTTACCCCGACCCTTATGGGACCGGTTGACAATTTTTTGGGATTTATTTCTTACCTACCTCCCAGGGCCGTTTCGGTCTGTTGCATAAAGCACCCACTACCGAATCCTTCAGAGGTGTATTGCAACGGATTGTCTTTTTCTTCCTTTACGGAGGGCTGTGGATTTGCACTGCGATCCTGTACAAAATGCAGACAGCGAGACACGCGACAAAATCTCGCTGGTTTTGTGTTCCGCCAGCCACTGGTGTCCTGGCCTCGACCAACTTCAGGCATATCTCTGATGGCAGTTTGGTGCGTAACTTTCACAAACGTTTGAGCACCCTTTCTACACTTTGTTTGAAGTGGAGCAGGACTTTCATCACCCTGGGAACACTTCTTTTATATTTGGGTGATATGTGCAACCGTGACGTTGAGTTGGCAATCATCTCGTGAAGAGAGAGAGAGCTTCGCGGATGTACAGCCACGCTTCCAACACTTGAGATTAAGCTTGCTACTCGTCGGAAGACTGTAGTACGGGGAAACCATGCACAAATATCGATCTTTCCTCGGTTTGCTGGCGGTATTGTCCTGGCTTTTGCTTCCTCTACCGAGTCTCACTCCAAGGGAGGTCGAGGAGTGTATGGAGACCGCATGACAAATAACGAACACGGTGAGCTGACAAGAGGGCGGTCTGCACTTCTCCACCCGACTGAAATGTCACCTGAATTATCCTCTACTTGCCATAGTGAACTGAGTTGGGTGGCGGACGATGCGAGATATAACAGCCTGTTTGGCCTGGATTCCCATTGACAGTCAAATGAGTTTATAGTGGTTCAGGTCGTCTGGCAGTTTATCATTAATGAACTTTGCGTTTTACACGTCGAATTATGTGTCTTCTTATTGTTGGTATCGTTGGCTAAGTGAGTGCTTCCTTTTACTGGCGGCGTGGTGGGCGGTCTTCCCTTAGGTGCATTGGTATTCTTCGCATCTCCAACACTCTTTGGAGTATTTGCACCTGCGCCATCTAACCTTGCCCTGGGTATGCATGAGGCGACGACGGATGGGTAAGTTGTCAGACTTTTGGTAGTGTTAGATAAACCCGAATGCAATAGAGTATAAGGTGAGACAGATACAGCCCCGAGAGCAACCGCGCTCTGCAAAATTGGTGTTGCCGTGGATTACAGACCGTGGCTGCTAGACTATATGATATTTCTCGCGATTAGGGTTGTTGGATATATACTGCAAACGACAAATTGCTTTTACCTATTCTGTTCCACTTTTGATAATATGAGAATCGAGTTCTGATGCCGCTGGTTCAGATGCGACCACTATTCAAGCAGTGGCACGCTGCACAATTGCTGTCAGGTTGTCACATTTCTGCGCCAGCAAGGCGATACACCTTACGAGTGGGTTGATCATGCACTCTGTACGGAATCAAACAGTCTGGTGCGCAGTGTCGTTCTTTTAGTTTGGCTGCACTTAAAGTTACGCACCTAAGACGTAATTTATTAGCGCAGTCCTCACAACTTGCCCCAGCTGGAACAGTCTTGGAGCACGATTTCGAATCGCGAATAACTTTTGTCTGCGGCTGGGTGGGCTGTGTACACATTGTTTTTCGTGTTGCTGTGCTGCGATGCATTGCCGAGGAATCAGTCACGTGGGTAACTTGTGATCGACGAGCGTGTCGGGACAGGCAAACGACGTCGGTGACAATGTCCTACGAGTGCAAAACAGTTGTGAACAAAACAGACCGAGGTCAGCGCGCGACCTTTCTGGTTTGGATAGTGACCGGCTATCTAACGACCAGGCCGATGGAAAGTTGAGTTTTCTTGAGCGTGGTAGAATTCATGCTAGTTTGGCAAGTCTTAGGATGATAACTGCTAAATGTGCTGCAAGTATCAAACAGTGTCGGATTCCTGTGGTAGATGAATATCTGGGTAGCGCTAAGATCACTCTATCGAATGAGGGTAAAATTGGTGGTATACACTTGAAAACACAGTTGATGCGCGCCTGGAGTTCTACGCAAAATGCTTTGCAATTTCAATAGAAGCTGCAACAACGGTATGTGTTAGACAATCCTGCAGTGGTAGATCCACTGGATAGCGTTGGTAAATCAGAGTTTGATAAGTGTAAGCACTGTAATGTGCATAATGAATTGTGTGTGGTGGATCCAAACACAGAGAAGCGTCGATACAGCACGGCAGCGTGGCGTGAAGCACAGTTACAAACTTACTGCTCATAAAAGCATTTGAAACATTGCGATAAAAGCTTGGCAAGCTGCGTAGCTTCTATCCCCACCAACTTCGGATGAATGCTATCTGCTCTAAGAATATGTTGACCATTCACTCGCTAAGTTATAAGTGAGATGAGTAGATATCTTCACTCTACTCAGATAAATAGGAGGCACAGGAAGACTTCATGGTACTCTTCCAGAAGTTGCATAGAAACTTGTGTCGGAGTACCTAAGTTAGACTTGGCCGCGAAGGAACGACTACTTAAAGGACCATTCATCCAGAGCCTATACAAACCCTCCAGAATCAAGTAAAGCTGGCATCAATGGTTGTAGTGACCAAAACAGTGAAGCACACTATGTGGCTCCGAGCTTTTTGGAACCAATGACCATGGGAAGAATCTATCCGTCGGAAAGGGAACGCAAGGTTGACCAATTTACAGAGATGGCGAATAAGCTAATGTCAAGGACGGATGCACAACGCAACAAATACGGAAATCTAGGTGGCCGCCGCTGTTTTCGGCGCAACCGCATAGTCTATCTGGTCAGATATTGTAACGAAGAATGACTTTCTCCTTTTCTTATTCATACCCGGTAATTGGAGAGTGTCAAATCTAGAGGGCACTATTACGTGGTGCCGGTATTTTCAGTGGTAGATACAAGGCCAGGGGCGTCAATTACGAAAAGATTCGATGGAGTTTCATTAGGGCAATCATCCGTCTCGATGCAGACGGTCGGGGTCCATAGTTAAACGTAACAGGTGTACATCGGTTACAATTGAGGATGTTCGAGGTTCGTTGTAGATGGGGCAAAGGCAACGGTACTCGGCAACGATATCCTCAAACGACTGGGCGCTAGAGTCGATCTGGGAAAGGACGTGATAATCTTGGGCAGCGAGTCAGTTAGCCTTAACGCATGAAGCACCTTCCAACTGTGTGCCGTAAATAATCTGCCTGATTGCCCAAGTCGTGCACTGAGTGGCAAGTTAGAGAGGTATACGCACTTGTTCACCGATGCAACTGACGAATACTGGTTCAGTACCTAGATAGAACACCAGATACCGCTAGTCCCAGGAGGCGATGCAAACATATATTCCGGAGAATGCCCCTAAAATTCTTATCTGAGGTACAGAAACAGGTTGCAGATTTGGAAGCAAAAGGGATTATAAGGCGTGCGAACAGCCCGTATTCCACACCAGTACTTCTGACACAAAAGGCAGATGATACCTACCGATACTGCATTGATTTCAGGGAACTGAACAAAGTGACGGTGTGGACTAAGTTCCCCATGCCACAGATGGAAGCAACTTTTCTACTCTTCATAATGCAAAGTGGATCTCGTTGATTGATCTCCGCTTAGGATGTTGACAGCTACCAATTGCGGAAGAGGATAGTCCCAAAACAGCTTTCGGAGTAAACGATCAGCAGTAAGAATTCTTGAGGATGCCGTTTGAACTGTGCAATGCCACCGCCACGGTCAGACGACTGCTGGAAAACCTCCAAGATGTGGTAATTTGTGAAGACGATATCGTTATATTCTCCGAGACAGAATATGAGTATAGTAGCATACTCGCAGCCGTACTACAACGATTGAAGAGGCCGGTTGGAAGCTAAGCCGCAAGAAATCACAAATAGCCCAGAGGTCGTTTGTGTGCTTTGATCACATAGTGGGTAACTGTCGGATACGGCTGTTGCAGAATAAGGTAGAGACCATCCAGAAATTTCTGATCCCGAAGTCTGAACGTCAGCTTCGTTGCTTCCTCGGAGTAGCGGCATACCATACGAAATAGGTCCCTCGTGTTGCGGAATGCATCAACCCAGTATTGATGCTGCTGCACAGAGACCAGCCGTTCGTGTGGACAGCCGAGGCAGAGGAGGCTTTTAACCACATAAATGCATGCGTGATGGAATCCTTAAATCGCTTAAGGATACCAGTCCAGAAGAGAACTTTACGATGTCAGTCGACGTTAGCAAAATCGCAATCGGTGCACTGGTGTACTAACTAGCTGGTGTAGTAGAATATGCCAGTAGAGTGCTATCGGGTGCCAAGCAAAAATACTTCAAGGCGAAGAATAAATGTCTTGCTATGGTTTGCGTCTTGAAAATGTGGAGAACCTACCACTTGGCGAATAAATGAACGTTATGACGGACCAGAAACCGCTCTCATAGTTGATGACAACGAAAGATCCGCGATGTTTTGCGCGATGGGCATTTCGAATCCAAGAACTTACCCTTACCATTGGACACGTAGACGGGAGGTAGAATCCACTACCAGACATACTGTCGCGGCCATCGTTGGACGACATCATACCAGACATGGCGATACCGGTGTGAATGGTCACAGCAGAGGAGAGCAACATACTCGAAATACGAAAGAAGGACGAACTGGTGAAATGGTTACGCAATAATTTACAAATAGCCACCAAGCCGGATGCAACATCAAATGAGGCGAAGGAAATAGTCAAGTGCTAGGACCGGCTGCAATACGGGTTAGATGTACCCAAGAACGCCGCGGATTTTTGGATTACCGTGCTAAATTCCACTTATTGTTTGGGATTACTCTGTTATACATGACATTTCTGTGTGGATTATGCGCCAATATGTTTCTTTTGGTGTATTTTTCAATCTCTGCAAATTTGGTGGGGGTTCTCTGGTTAAGTTCGGAGTTCTTATTGATTGGCCCAACTGCTTTCTATGTCCGCCATCTTGGATTTTTTCTACGGTAATCGGTCCTCATGACCACCACACCGGTAACCCGAAACGAAGTATTTTGCGCTAAGCAAACTTGTGTTACGGTAGTAAAAGGAGGGTTGACTTGTACAAATTGCGAAGACCGGTACCATTCGAAATGCGTCAATGTCTGTAGAACATATAGAAATACGATACGCCCAGTTCACATTGGTTCTGTCCGAATTGCACGACGGCTCCACTAGTTAAGTGCATACTAGCGTTAACACAAAAGTACGACAGTCTAGTCGTCGACACTGAACCTCGTTTGCATGCAAAAATTGCTTTGCTCAAGGCGACAATAGCGCATCTCGCACCTCATCCGTCTCCCTAAATTCCTGCCTCCATACCAAGGAAAAGGGCTAGGCGTACACACGGCTACGCAGTGCTAGAAACCTTGGGAACCACGAACCAAGTCGTCATTGCGACCGATAGAAGCATGCCTAGCCCCACTGCCCACGTCCTCTGATCCAATGTATCGACTGATGCAACATCCATACCACCACCCTTCCGACTGACCAGCGAAATGCGAAGTGACCTAAAGACCGATCCATCTATGCCACCGTTGCTGCTCGGTAAAATCACAGTGCGACCTCAGTAGCCTCACCCAGTACAGCCGCTAAAAGGGTCAAAGACCAGGTGCAACCTGCAGAGCCGTCACCAAATCTCTTGATAACTGTGCTGTTCACATCACCGAAGACCAGACGGAACTACGGGGCCTTAACACTTATATGCACCAACGCTCCTGAGTCCAAGGCCAAATCCTTAAGGGGTAAACAGCTGGATGGTTTAAAGCAATGGAATTTCCTTTGTTATAAAATCGGCGTTCAAGCCAGTCTGACTAATATAATGCGTCTCACTAGACATCCAACCTCGAACCATTATGGGGAGCCACGGCTAATGAGAGTAACATTGGGATCAATAGATGATGACGAGACGGTGCTTTTGTCGGCATAACGCCTGCTGACAGAAAACAGTGGAAGATGTTTATTTCCGGATGTTCCATAGAGCGAACGCCAGCGGGACAAAAATAATCCAAACGACCACCACGCCGACAGTAGCAACAGAATTCTTTTCGTTTATGACGTGCCCGAACTACCGACAACCAGCAATGAGGAAGCCTACACTCATGACCTGGAAGAACGGCGTTAAATCCGTGAAGCTCTCTGCTCGGGAGACGTCATACTTCAGTCGATCACACGGTTACTCATGTCGCCAAACTACAGAGGCAGTGGCCCGAGAATACGGAAACTAACAGCGCAATCACAACAGATGGCCGTGAACTTCATCCGTAGCCGCCAGTCACCGCGCAACACACTTGCTTCGAAACTACAACTGGAAACAGCAGTTAGAGAGCCGTAGCCACTCTCAGTTCTCGCGGAAACGACACCACCCGTGCCTTAATATAACCACAACAGCGATTCAGGAATGTTCGAGCTAAGACCCGTATCTATCAAGAAGGCTGCAGAAGGACCACACTCCGTAGGTGCAAGTGTGACCAAAAACAGATTACATTCATATCGTGATTTGGCAATTCACCCAAAAAGCGATTAGGTGCCGGTCTCTCGTCGGTCGGCACAAATCCACATGATTCACGCGCTCCTAGTCAACAGCTTTTGACATCCGAGAAGCTTTCCTGTATGTACACCAACGCTCAAGTCTTACTGAGTAAACTTTTCCAAATGCGGCTGCGTCAAGTATCGAAATCCTGCGACCTTATCACTATAACAGAGACATGGTTACTCCCTGACATGAGACATAGAGATCGCACTGCCAGGCATGTCCGTTGTTCGGCACTACCAACTCAGCAAATGTGGAGGGGCTGCTCTGTACTTCCGCAATGACCTCCAATGTGGGCTCATAGAGGACCCGGTTATTACGGTACACGATTCACTTTGGTGCCGTCTACGTTTAAATGGCGACGACACTTGCTTAATTGTGGTCATTTACCGCCCTGTTTCCTCCACCCCCGAGATGGACTTCCATCTGTCGTATGCATGATGGAGGGTGATAAACACGGTCACGTTCTCATTACTGGCGATTATAACATCCATGCTCTGGAATCCCAAGCAGTTCTCGCATAACAGTTAAAAGCTTATCCTACCAGAGTTTGTCTCCAGTTATCCGCTGTATGGCAACACCAACACTCCCCCCTGATTCCGAGAAAAAGATAAGCATTCGATACTGGATCGGATATTCACCAACGAATAAGTAATGTTCGAGAGGGTGATCGTCAGGGTTCCATTGGGCCGCAGCGATCCTGCAGTACTACTCTTCGAATACATTTGTTATGCAGGATATCCCTTGGAAATCACCGAAGCAAACAGAACGTATGTACACTACTACATATTAGCACGAGTAGCTAAGACAGCCAACTGGACCTATCTGGCAGACAAGGCACCAGCTAATGCATGGGAAGAATTCATCATCTAGTTTAACTCTTTGGTTACTGAAGCGTCATTGACTAAGATCTTCCGCCCGCGAAACTTGGTCTCGCTTCTGCGAAGCAGGACACTTAAGACTATAGAGGTAGGAAACGCAGCCTGACCTATCTATAAACTCTTCTCGAGCACCGAGAACTAGATGGCCTATGCAACCCACCGTAAGCCCTGTACCCAGATTGTTCGCAAGGATAGAATTACGTACCAGCAGAAGTAGGCAGTCCGTATGACTTCCAATCACAAGCGTCTTTATGAACACGTCAACAGTCTAAGTAAGGTGAAATGAGGAAATCCTCCGGCTCAAACAGCGAACGGACCCACACAGGCACCGGAGGAAGCGAATACTCTGCGCCTACAAAATGCTGCAACATTTCCGTGCGATCACTGCCCACCTAACCCTATGTCAATGTTTGTTTTACCCCCAAAATATCACTCGCATATCCTTCAGAGCAGAAGCAGTACTAAACATGCTGTTGAGTATACACGAGTACAGCTCTCCTGGAGTTGATAATATACCCACGAAATCGCTAATAGGGGTAGGAGAGAGTTTAGATGAGCCTTTACCTCTATTCTTCCGATCTTTTTTAAAGAACTGTACTTGCCAGATATGTGGAAACACGGGATAATTACTTCTATTCACAAGCGAGGTATTCCTTCCACTCCAGCCAACTATCATCCCATAATTTTACTACCGGTTCTTTCAAATGTCATGGAATCCATAAATTCTGATGCGCTAACGGCCTACTTCGAAGAACGTAACTTCTTCACACCGGAACAGCATGGCTTCCGACGAAATCGATCGTGCAACACAATTTTACTTCTAGCACGAGCCAGCTGGACTGAAGCAGTAGACTCTGGCATAGGAGTTGATGTAGTTTTTCTCGACTTCTCAAAGGCGCTCGACCAGTTATACCATAACATTCTACTCTTCAAAATCGAGACCATTGATATTACTGTTCCTCTCCTAGGATAGATCAGAAGCCTTCTTCTACACCGGCGCCTGGACGTAAGTGTGCGTGAATCGCTGTCAGATCCCGTCCGAGTTGAATGCGGAGTACCACAGGGTTCGGCACTAGGACCGCGTTCATTTTTGACGTATAAACGATATCGTACGCTTCATAAGCTCCAAATACCTGCTTTATGCCGATGAGATCAAGGTTTAGAGGGCAATAAATACATTAGACGATATCACAGTACATCAAGCTGATTTGGATAAGATATACGCGTAGTCAATCCATAGTGTAATTTGATTCACTATGGACAAATGTAGAGTGCTTTACCTACGGCACAAGTTGGTGCACTCCTACAAACTCGGCAACCAAAGGCTTCAAACGTCTTCTGGTGATTAGGATCTGGGCGTTTTGGTCTAGGTCGCCTTTGGTTGTTCGAAGCAGGCTGAAACGGCGTCCTGAATCCTACACTCAGACGATACGACACTCCGATTTTTGCACAACTTCTCCACTCGTACTAAGGCCACATATGTAATACGCCATATATGTCCTTGCACTAGCCCGCACACGCGCGACAGCAACAACAGACACAACGTATCACACGCCAGGCGCGCTATCTTGAGAGATTAGCGCACGACCGCGACACGTCAGCACCAAACCCAGAAGCACACTTGAAACTGCATACCACGTCGAATAACAGTCCCAGCCTCACTAGTCAATTCTCTCACTCGTTCTCTGAGGCCCCCGTACACAGAGTGCGAGCGACGCGATCACTTAATACCAACACCCGACTGAGCGTCAGCGCGACACACTGCGGCGCCGGACAGAACTCAACACGGACAGATTTTGTACACCTCTTCTCAGCACATGTTCTGGCTCGATACGCCACACCCATCTCCTAACTCTATCTGGCTGCGCTACTCTCACGCGCAGCAGTGCTCACCTGTGACGCTATACCCAGGCAGTATTTGAGACGGTGCCCCACCCTGACGCGCGCGAAGGCACCAGGACGCAGAACACCAGCGTAGACCTTGACAGGGACACACATCTACGTTGATCCGCGCTATTTACTTACTTCCCACGCTACTCTACCACGCTCGCCTATTACACGATGCTCTGCAATTAGACCCTCAACTTGAGAATCTCCCTTCTCACCCATCATCACGCCTCTCCCCATTCCGCGCGCTCAGGAGCCGCTACTCGTGATTCCACTATAGCTCCGTATTTTTGTGGCCTCGTGAGCGACAGCGATATGACTCACTTCTTCACTCTGCTGGACCAGAGCCCGATCACTTTGTGACAATCCATTACTTCTGTGAGCTCATATCTCACACTGCAGCTGATAGATATCCGTAGTCGTAAGAGAGGTGCGTCCAGTTGTGAGAGTCTAGATGGATGATTAGATCCTCTAGAGATCGACTGATTCACCGATTAGTTCTACATACCCGTAGCGTGTTACTAAGGCTGTCAATACTTACTAGCTCGACTGTTGGCTGATCTCTACGGCATTAGAGCTCTCCGACTAGAGCAGGCACTCAGTGGTGTGCGCCAATTGACTATTCGAAGCGGCAGCGCGATTTGCGGCGTACGAGGAACCGTAGGTACGGTCTGCTATAATAGGCTCAGCAGATCTGCTACAGACTGAGGCAGTGTAGATTCTGTATCATAACATAGGCGACACATGATATAATTTTCGCACAAGGTCGATCTAGTGAGCAAAAGGATAGCGCGTTGGGCCGCATTATCAACACTCTATTGACTATAGATACGCGCGGGTCAAGCACGAGTGATGTGTGACTTTGAGCAAATGAAAGTTATCACATGAGTACTAGTCTAAACTGGTCAGTAGTAAAAGACGTTTTGCGTCTATCACAGTTGCTGGAGAGAACTCGGGAGGAAACGATGAGCATGGTGGACAGACTCGAAGGTTTGGCGACTTCTTGGACGGGGACACTAGTAAGCTTATATCTAGAGTTCTTGGTAGCAACCATGTACTGTCGGCGCACTGAAATCTACATAGCTATATCAGTGTACAGGTACTTTACCAATGATCACATGAGAACTATATGGTATATACTATGCAGTCTCTCAGTTACATTTTATGGGAGAATATATATCTGAGACATAGTGTCGGTGCTGAGTGAACAGGCATAAGGGGACAAGGAGTTCAGACATCACTGAGAGTGTGAGTGTATTCTCGGTGTGCGCGTGGAAATAACTCTCGGGGTCGAGTGAGACTACAGTAGTGAGGATGATCGGTCTTAGGACGGAGGAGGAGGGCAGTGAGCTATCGAGGTTCGAACACACAGTCAGCAGCATCTATAAGGCTTGGTACACGCATGTGAGAGACTCGAGTATAGCCGAAAGAGAAACTCGTATTCAGATTCTGTTTGACGCGAGAACGTGGGGAGGCAGAAGACGACAGACAAGACTAAGACATCGTTCACACAGGTGGCAGGAAGATAACATGTGACGACGTGTGATCGGGTATAGTCATAGATCTGAAGGAAGTGTCTGTGTCGAGTTGATCGATATAGAGACAAGGGAGAGGGAGTACATTATAGGTGCAGGTATTATCACGGTCAGGATAACCAACATCACATGTGTCTAGTGACGTATGTAGTGATCGATCTCGGAGGAGAGAATAGACGGTTCTGTAGGAACGTGACTAAGAAGGTGTGTTGGAAGGATGGTGGATAGGCTGCGGAGTATAGTTACGAGTGTGAGCGTGGACTGGCAAGTGTCTAGGACACGTTCATGTGGGGCACTTCTCTGAGTATCTCTATTGACGAGTACAGTTACAGTATACACAGACATTAGTAGGTGATTACTGGTGGGGTGTATAAAACACATTATGGGAGGGTAGTTTATTTTATGGGCACGTGAAAAAGGATGGTGGGAGAGGTGGATGTGTGGGTAGAGGAGAGAATTTCTTCAAAATTGTGGGGAGAGACTCGTTTATCTTCGTTGGGAGAGAGGGTGAGCGTAAATGTGGTGTTGCACATGTTAACGGGTGGAAGGCAGCAGATTGGATTACACAAGATGCAGCTTGGATGAATCGGTGTGTGGAGAGGAAAACAATCAGAAAAGTTGGGTGAGTGAGATTGGGAGGGATATGGTTACGACACAATGTAGCGTCGAGAGAGTGACTGCGGACTTCGGGATTAGAGGACGAGGGCAGGTATGAGATTGCGTGATGTTCGAGAGGAGTGATGAAGGGCACTGGCAGCGGAGTCACTTGGAATGATTGACCGATACAGTTAGTCTAACACACGAACGTTATGTGTATGGGTAGAGTCACAATGCTGAACGAGGGGAGGTTTGCCTATTAAGTAGTCATCAACTGATTTCTGGGACAGTGTACCAACGGCTTAGAGTGAAGGAGATAGGCGCAGGCGACATCTTGTCTTCTGCATACTGGATCATAGTTATCTCATGGGGAGGCCACTTCACGTCAAGAATGCTTAATTCAGCATGATCTGTATATACAACAGATGTTGGTAAAGATAAAGGGTAAATGGAGTGGTATTGGGGAATGATTGGGACTACGAGTGGGGGTACCTATGTGACAAAGTGAGGAAAGTTGACGGCACGAGGTATTCTAGTCAGGCTGTCTATATATGTGAGTCCACTCTTACACAGGAGGATTGAGGTGCACAAGGAGAGGTGACGACGTGAAAGTTTTTATGATAGGACTAGTACTTATACGCGAGGTGTTACGTATGGGTTACAAAGCTCAGTGTACAGTAGTGGGATTCTGGGACGTGAGTAGAGACGGATGTTGTTGACAGTCTGAGGTTTATTAGTTTCCTATACACGAAGTAAGGTGGTTAGGAAGAGTTTTCATATAGAGGATCGAGTGTATTACAGTATGGTGGGGATAAGCAGTTCTCTAACGTCTAGGACATATAGGTCTGAGCAACTACACGAGCTGCGACAGATTTGAGAGTATACACAGAATGGAGCTGTAACGTTGACAGCGGAGACATATTACAGTACGCATGAGAGCATTCAGACTGTGAGAGAGTGCTGCGTTGATCAGGGCAGGGGTGTCATTCCTGGCGCGTATGAGAACAAGAAGGAACACAGTGGGTTGGGGTTAGCTGGCACGGGATCAAGGTCAGAATAGTGGATTGAACACACGCGATGCGTATTAGAGATGAATGGGTGTACATAGATGGCTCTTGAACATGTTCTATAATCTTCTGGAATGGTGTATAGTCATTGAATGCAAAGGTCGTTACTATTGGTTGAGGCGGTAGATATATCTTTAGGAGAAGAGGGGGTATTGATTAGTAATATTTATATACGTACTAGTTGGTGTTGGTGGTGTAACGAGGTAGTTGAGTAGAGAGTGGGGTTGGATCTTACCGAGTGCTGATCATTCCTCTTTCCTTCTGGTTTACATCCTCTGTAGATGGGCCCGTGACAGGATATTCTGCGGGTTATGTGTGTACTCCGAGGTATGCATTCTGTGAGAGGTCGTATTTTAACAACCGATAGTGACTCAGTATGGTAACAGATTTATCCCAACGAGGGCTAATTTGCGCGGAGCTTATTGCACACGTGATACGTGCTCAAGTTGTGCACGTCGATTCGTCCGACCTACTGTTTATGTAGTAGTTCTGACGCACACGAGTCTGTAGCTAGCGACGTCGGTCTAAGGGTTCAGTTACAATCATTGAGTGATAACAGAGCGTCGTGTATATTAATAGTACGCAGGGCAGAGGAGTGTTGTGGATAGTAGCCAGCACTGGTAACGGAGCGGCTGGGAGAGGGCTGCGAGGAGCGAATTAGCGGTGGTATTGGAGGTGTTAGATTTGCGTCAGAGATATCTGTGTCAGACTGCTCGACAAAGTTCATATGTGTACAGAGGAAATGAGAGGCGTTATGGCTATGAATAGAACTCTTGGCAATCGCATTTGTTTAGGGGGTAACAATTATTGTTCTCATGCAGGGCTACAGAACAAAGTGTGACACGAGAAGCTTGTTGAGTACAGCAAAATCACTAGAGACGTATAGGAGTATGATGTTGGTAGACACTGAATTAGCGTAACATCGTATATAGCACTAGTGCGTAGAACCTGTACATAGCACCAGACAATTAATTCTATGACACACGATACAGTACAATCTCATGCATCCCTATAACATAGATAAAAGCGTATATCACTGAGCACCGTGGTCCCTTCGAGACCCCCTGCGCGAGTCTCACTTTAGTACGACGAGATTCGAGGAGAAGCATTATATAGAGACATCTACGACTCTAGCGTATGGCAGGAGACTCTGCAGAGAGAGACCCACTGCACAGGACAATTCTCCAGAGCATGCCAGCACGCACAGACGCTCGTAACACTAGTCACATATAGACACGGTGTGACAGGTGCGAATAAACGAGGTAGCATGGCATGCTTGGTATGAGGACACTGAAGATAGTGAGACTCTTAATATCACAGAAAGGAGGAAAAAATAGACCTGTCGAAAACAAATTTGGAGATCAACGTGCTTTTCGGTGAGCGCTAAGAGTGCATCGAGCGCCACATACACACACAACAGAGACAGCACATAGAACCATCAACGCGACTCGCAAGATCCAGGCTGGAACGCGAAGATGCACAGCGACATTTACTGTGTGCGACTCGACTACTGAGATGTTCTGGGTCAGGACACATACGACACACACAAGAGTACGTGCAACCCATTATAATTCTGAGCAGATAGCGGAGTACCGAGAATTGCGGAACATCAGCGGCGTCTCAGTGGAGGTTTATACATATGTTGTCTGGAGGTGAGTAAACACTTCTGATTTGCTACGAGCAACTGGATCACATACAACGACATATGACTAGCTGCTCTTCATGACACTGATGAGAGAGAAGCCGTCGGGCGGTATAAACGGACACGAAGTTGATCTATTTGAAGAACAAGATACTAACAGTTCTAATTTGTGCGTGGGTGCCACAGAAAAAATGTCAGAAGGAGTGTGGAGACAGTTGTGCAAGATCTAGTTCTATCGATACAAGAAACTATCTCTACGGGTTGTAACACTGGGACGTAGACGAGGAGACATTCACGAGTGAATAGATGAGTAGGAACACAAGTGAAGTAAGCACGACGAGCGGGGCAATGACATCGGGTAGGAGAGTATAGACTAGTGATGATTTCAACAACCAGCGGGACAAAAATCTTCGTCGTGTTAGGCACGTGTAATTGGAGGTGACATTTTAATAGCTCTCTACTTGTAACATTGGAGAGTTATCAGTGGTGCATGGTGTCTTATACTGCATCACTGTAGTGGTGCAGTTAGAGGAGCACATTTGATCTATATCGTGCTGTGTCTAGAGGACTTCACGACTATCACGTGAGATGACACGCAAATTGAGACAACTACTTAAGAGCGTCATCTCGACCAACAAGAGACAGGCAGGAAGACACTTGAGTGATCTCTGGTGTGAGCGCTGTAGATGCATAACATACACTATGAAGGCTGAGTGAGGTAGGTGCATACAGGACACAGTACATACTATTAAGCATGAGCGGTGTCACACGAGTGGCGAAGTGAGACAAAGAGATATGGATTCTGGAGACTGACTGAGACATAATATGTTACGGATGTTGTAGTCGTATGTGCGAGTATTAAGGAGATGAGAACTAGGTGCACAGGCACAAAGTGTGCTCACAGATTACTCTGATGCGCGCAAGAGGGGGGTGTGGTGTGAACAGCAAAGGGCATACAGAAGAGTTAGAGACATGTGGGCACATAGTTGGCTGAGAGGAGTGTGGACTGGGGGAGAGTAGCATAGGCCACGGATATTTGGGACATTAGACATCGGGGGAGACAGGGTAGCGTGAGGCTGGGACACTGGGGGCGCATACAGTAGGATATAGCACTGGGGACGTCGGGGGATAGATAGACTTGTGGTGAACAATGGGTGACATTACGTATAGTCTCAGGAAGTGGGGTCACTCGACTGACGTGAGATATTGGCAGTGAGGAGAGTGGGACAGTAAAGGCGTTAGGGGTGAGGAGTGCGTTTACTGGTGAGGGGGACGACGTGTAAAATAGTGGGAGGTGGATACACACTATAGCGGGGCGGGGGGTAGTGTGTATTGAGGCGACGTTACTGATGAGTGAGTTGTGTAAGTGGTGGGTGGTCGGGCGACAGGTTGCAGGCCTAGAAGTTAGTGCGGTATGGAGAAGCGATAGGAGGAATGGGTGTGTTAGCTGTGTGAGTGACATGTGAGTTATGACTGGAGCAGATTTTGAGTGCGTGAGGGATTTTGATAAGGGATCAGCTAGCAGCGAGTAGGATACTAGAGTGGAGGGAGAACACATTGTGTCGTGACATCGTAGAGGGACTGAGCTGATAACTTGACGAGCACACTAATTATGGGTGCAGATACTCTCAAGACTGGGGTCTGCTGTAAATGGATACTGTAGAGTGACACTGACACGCAGGCTTATAGAGAGTTGAATGGAGGCAGGCAAGAAGCAGCGCTTACTTGACTGGCCGCTCACATCTTGAGGTGGGGTGTGCATGTCTGCAACACAGGTATGTATGGGGGCGAACACACACACAAGGGGTCTGGATACATTGTTATGAATTAGTGCCAGTGTTACGATGATATTATCAATTGATATGGTTGGCACAAATCACTGCTTAAGGCGTTGAGGCACTTAGACAGTGTGGTGACTAACTATGAGAGATTTCGGTAGAGCGTAACACTGGACAGAGGACAACACACCTCATGTTTATGTTGATTTACAAAGGACGACACAGGGGGCGTCGTACGTGGAGTGTGACATGCTTGTGAAACGTGCTTCTCTACATGAGGGGAGAGAACGGGTGGTGTACAGAGTATAGGTGGTAGGTTGAGTGCATAGGATGAGGGCGAATACACGCATACACGATCTGTCATGAGTTAGGTGGAGCTCTGAGAGAACATTCTGATCTCAATAACAAGATATTTGTTTACTTCTGTTGACGAGTCTGATCTGAGGAGCACAGTGACTGATGAATGGAGAGTCTACAGGCACAGGGTAGGAGATGAACGTTGACGGATATACACAATCACAGTGGATGCGACACACAGAGAGCAGGGAACGATAATGGGATTACAAGAGGGTAGTACTATCAGCTCCAGAGGTGTCGCTTTTGTTGCATTGAGCACGTGGGGTTGCGACGGCAACTGAGAATAGTAGACAACTCATCTAAGGTAGAATGGAGTGCACACACTATGAGTGTGGAGTGATGACAATTACAGGGGATTGGGCAGTCTAAGATATAGAGACATAGAGCAGAGTTGTTGATGAATGTGTGAGTGCGAGAATATGTAGTAGAGAACTCACACATCACGACGCGAGCTGGTAGCATAGACAGAGACACACATCACTCTCATTGAGACGTGTGTGAGTGACGAGATGCTTATTATCATCATGGACAGTCAAGTTACAGCGGTGGTGCACACACAGTACACACATATACAGTAGCGATCACTTCAACCTTTGGTATACAGTAGAATGGTATGTAAAGTATCTCTCTCATCTCTCATTGTTGATAAGTTTGTGGTGGGATTATTGGTAACGATTTCCCTCTGTCCAGAGCGAGCGACAGTCTTTCCAAGGACATATGTAAATTAAGTTGTGAATTCAAACAGACATTGTAGGGGTAAATAAGGACTATAATATAAGATCACATAAAAGTTAACACACACACACACACACACATAATCATGAACACAAACCAACAATAAGCCTCCCTAAATTCGTCACTTAATCCTGTAAAAGCTAATATCTCATCTATATATAAAAAAAAACGCTACATATAAAACAATATTATTGGTTGTTATGATGATAGTTAATGGTGGGGGCGGAAAACAAGTATTATATAAATGAACAATAAAAATAAAAGAAACTATAACGACAATCCTTCACACACTAAGAGCAAGAAAATTCTCCACACCACTCTATCAGTCACCTCAGATAAATAGATAAACCATAAATAATAAAAAAATTAGATTTGAATGGAAAAGTGAGTAGAAGGGATGAAAAAAGGATGATATTAGATATAATTATTTTGGATAGTGTGGAAGGGTGGTAGATGGAGTGTGGTATGTATGGGAGGTAAGATGTGAATAGAGGGAATAATAGAGAATGATGTTAATAAGATTGAGGGGATAGGGAAGAAGAAAGTCTGGTGTCAGTGAGGTTATTTGTGAGGCGGATGATTCTCCGATCACCAACCAACAGAGGCGTTTGGCTCGCTGGGCCGAGAAATTTCACTCGCAATTCAATTGGCCTTTATCGACTATCAGTGCGTGCAATACACCTTGTTGTCTATCCTGGCTGGTCCCACTGAATCCACCCAGCGAAGCGAAAGTGTGCCACGGGATACGATACCTGAAGCGGTTCAAGATTGCCGACTTAGAAGAACTTCCTCCAAAGCTGTTCAGGTACGGCGACGTGGAGATCAATAACCAGCTGACCGCGCTGTTCGCAAAAATCTGGCATGAAGAAAAAGCCTTCCTTTTGGGACGAATCAGTTATTGTCCCGATTTCCAAGAAAGGCGCTCGCACTTCATGTGCAAATTATCGCGGGATTAGTCTTATTTCGGTTGCCTCCGAGCAACTGGCATCCATTCTCTTTTGTAGACTAATCCCAGTAAGTGAATCATGCTACCGTGAATAACAAGCTAGTTTCCGTCCCGGCCGCGGATGCCAGGATCAAATCTTCATGCTCCGCCAACTCCTCGAACATCGCCACATTTATCATAGACCCACTATCGTTGTCTTCATAGACATACGTGCAGCAGTTGGCTCTGTTGATAGACCTGCTTTACGGCGTTGCTTGCTAGAGAACGGGGTACCAAAGAAGTATACCGCTATCTTATGTGAACTTCACCTTCATATCTCCGGCAGAGTGAGGATCTACGACAAGCTATACTCGTCATATGCTGTCCATAGCGGTGTGCGACAGGGCTACCCTATGTTCTCATTCCTTTTCGTAATCGAAGACATTCTGTCGAGTGCTGTAGGTTTCCAACATTTTGGCTTGGAGCTTCTACCGGGTGAGCGCGACACACTTAGATTATGCTGATGATATCGACTTACTTGGTGACGATCCTCAGGGTATGCAACTCATTCTGGATCGTTTGGCGGTTAAAGCATCTAAGTGTGGCATGAGCTTAGCCCCATCGAAGTGTAAAGTGCTACTTCAGCAGTGGCCTACACCTGGTCTCGTGCTCATTATTGAAGGAGCACAAGTTGAACAGATAGACAATTTCGTCTACCTAAGGAGCTGTATTTTCGATGACGGCATTATCAACAAAGAACTTTTTCTTCGCGTCGCTAAAGCCCGATCAGCTTTGTCAATCTGAGGCATTTGTGGCTTCGTCGCGACGTCTCATTCTCGCTAAACGACCGTGTTTCCAGCGCATCTGTTCGTTGAGTATTGTTGTATTAGAGCGAGTATTGGCCAAAGACATGCGACTTCTATCTGCCTTCGAGAAAGGTTGCCTAAGGAGGATCGCTCGTGTCGGTGGCAACATAGTGTTCACAGTGATGATGTCCGACACATCCAAGGAAATGCGATCATTCCTTTCAACAAACTGGTTGTGCTGAGCCAGTAGAGATGGATCGGTCACGCCCTACGCATAGTTCCTGAGCGTCAACCAAGTTGCGCTCTTTACGCTCGAAAGGACATGGCTGGAGGCGACCGCGTGGTGGTCAGCCATCCATATGGCGATAGCACATGAAAATCGCGATCCATCCATTAAATCGCGTAATCAATTCTACACTCAGATATCCTCCGTAATACGGTCTGTGCCGAGGAGCGACCGACCATTTCTGCTGCGTGATTTCAACGCGCGCGTTGGGCGTGATGCATCGGGGTGGACAGATGTCATCGGTTCGCATGGCATTGGTTCAGCGAATGCGAACGGTGACAGGCTGCCCTCACTCTGTGCCTGACGACCTGACGATCATGAAAACTCGGTTTGCACTGAGTGCGAGTGAGATAGCAACTTGGACGCACCCACGGAGTGGTCAAGCTCACTTGCTCGACTATGTCACCGTACGTCAGCGTGAGATGCGTGAAGTACGCATGACACGTGTACTGCGTGGAGCTGAGTGTGGCACTGATCACAAGTTGTTGCAGACCAAAGTGTACATATATTTTCGTAAGTCTATGCATTGCACACCCGCTGCGAATCGGCGTAAATGCAACATTTTCTCCCTCGGTACTGTGGCGAAACGTATTGGGCTGGAGAAGGCGATGGCTGCACGCCTGTGTGATGTGGACTGCATAGCCACAGTGGGCGACCTGTGGCATCACATTCGAGACCAGATGACAGCTAATGTCAAGGAGACCATAGCGCATGCAAACTGTAAGCGGCATGATTGGTTTGATGAGAACGATGCGACAATTGGCGCATTGGTGTCGGAGAAGCATGCAGCATTTACGGCACATGTGGCAGACCCCAATGACTTGGGGGAAAAGATGATTCAGTTTCGCAAACTTCCACCGCGACTGACCTGAGAGCTCCGTCGCAGAAAAATGCATGGTAGATGGAGAAGGTGAAGCAGTTGGAATGCTACGCCGAACGCCACCAAAACAAGGAACTATTTGACTCCTTGAAGGCGGTGTGTGGACCGAGGTTATAGCCACTGAGGACGCTGATCGATGGTAGTTCAGGCGCTAAGTGCACAGACTGCAGATCTGGCAATATCACTTTGACTGTCTCTTGAACAACCGTTCAGAGATCGACTGAACTACTTTGAACGGCTTCAAGCAGCACGATGTAAAGGTAAGTTTGGCAGACACGCCGACACTGGATGAGGCGCAGAGAGCACTTACTCAGCTGCAAAACCGCAAGTGTGCCGGTGCCGACGGGATCCCGCCTGAAGTATTGAAACACGACGGATCCGCGTTGATGACTGCGCTGCACCACTTGGTGAAACGCGGGTGGATTGAGGAGCAGGTGCCTGCTGAGCTGAAGGATGCAATTGTGCTACCACTGTACAAAGGCAAAAAAGCAAGCAATGTTGCACGAATTATCATGGCATCAACTTGCTGAGTTGTGTGGGCAAGGTGATTGCCCGAACCCTGCTCAACCGCCTCGTCAGTTAGGTTGTAGAACCGAGCGTGGCGGAAGAGCAATAGGGATTCCGTCCAGGTCGCAGAAACATCGATATGGTGTTTGCGGCTCGTTAGTTGCAGGAGAAGTGCAGAGAGTGACACCAGCCGTTGTACTCGTTGTTTGTTGGTTTCACCAAGGCATTTGATACGGTGAACCGCGAGGCATTGTGGCTGGTGTTGGGTAAGTTTGGTTGCCCGCGTAAGTTTGTAAGTTTAATTGAATGTCTGCACAGTGGTATGCGGGCGAGGGTGCAGCTGAGTGGAGAGACTTCGGATGACTTTGAAGTTGTTACTGGTGTGAAGTAAGACTGTATCTTAGCTCCCGCCCTGTTTAATATTTATCTTCATGCAACGATGTATTGTGCTTTTGATACGGCTTGTGACTAAGGTGTTCGTGCGGAGCACAGTACTGATGATGAGTTGCTGAATATCCGCCGTTTTGGTGTGAGAACGCTAGTCTGTGAGACAACTATCCGTATGTTGCTGTTTGCTGACGACTACGTGTTGTTTGTGCATAGCGCAGATGAGTTGCAGCACATGACTAATGCTCTGACTTCGACAGCGGCCAAATTCGGATCCATCAACAACACAAGCAAAACTGTTTGACTTTTCCAACCCTCACCTAGAATGGAATCCGTGTGTCTGCCCCACATCCAAATTGGTGACGTAGTGTTGGAAGTCACTTGGAGATTTTGTTACCTTGGTAGCGTAATAACAATCGAACAGCAGATGACGAGCGAGCTGCTCAGCCGCGTACCGAATGCGGTTGCTGTTTTTGGTAAGTTGGAATGCCATGTGTGGAACAACCACCAGCTCACTGTTGGGACGAAGTTGCTGGTATATAAGTCTATGCTGCTATCAGTTCTTATGTACAGCAGCGAGACCTGGACGCTTTATCGGAAGGATGTCCGATATCTTGAACACTTCCATCAGCAGTGTCTGTGCCGTATTATGCGCATCGGCTGAAATGAGCGAGTTGCGGACACGGAGGTGCTCCGATACAGTGGCATGTATGCAGTGGACTGCAGGATTCTCCTGAAGCAACTGAGGTGGCTCGTGCATATTCGCCGCATGGATTCAACTCGGGTACCGAAACAACTGCTTTATGGCCAACTGATTGCAGGGAAACAGCACGTGGGAAAACAGAAGTTACGTTACCAGGCCATGACTAAAGGGAGCCTATCGCGTTCTAATGTTGATTGAAGGTCATGGGAATCGAAGGCGTTTGATGGGCGTGCATGGCGCGATCTAATCACGGAGGCAGTTGCCGAGGTGCAACAGAAAGCCCTTGTGCATGCGGAAAAGTAGTGGCAGTTGCGGAAGCGACAGGCGCCGATGAACTGTACTTCATCGACACTGAGCGCATGGTGTTGTAGCACATGCGGTCGCGAATACCTGAGTCAGGCAGGCCTATTGAGCCACGAGCGAGACCACTCAGGACCAGCATCGAAACAATGACGGGCCCTACTGAGAACCTAGGAAGTACCGGCGCAGCGTTGGTAGGTACGCTGCATTCGATTTACTATTCGCGTATTTGCGTGCTGAGTTTCTTTATCTCAAGTGGTTGGTTAGCTACCTTGTCTTACTTTTATTTTGTAACCTTTCTATGTCTACCTGAATAATCTATAAAAATTGCAGATTTCGCTCAAACTAAAGGTGGTTAAGTTCGCTTAGTGATTTCCCTCCTTACATATCTATTTTGTTCCCGTTTGCTGATATCCTGATTTTATTAAGGCTATTTTATGATCCATTTATTTGATATGCTAAGTTAGCGGCAAATCCGTACGGCGCATTCGATCTATTTTATTCGACATTTCATGCGATTTGCGGTTGCTTGATATCCCCGGTGTGGCTGCGCTTGATGTGTACGTTGACAAGGTGCCTACCTGTCTAACACCCTCCCCCTCGATTACTGGCTGAAGGAGACTGAATTGTTGCTGGAGGGGAGGGGGTGCATGGTCCTCGTGGCCGTGCTAGGCTCGAAGAGTGGTGCCCTGCACTCAGTGTGGAGCGAACTACGGTCCAGCCACCGCCTTGTGTGCGCTTGATTTCCAAATACAGCGTGCTTGTGTTTGCCTGTGAAGGAGTGCGGGCCGACTCCGTTGATGAAACGTGGCTCCCATCCACACGCCTCTCTGTCCTATTCCTTCGGGTTTTCATTGGATATGGGGTGGGTGATTGGAACTATGTGGTGCAGCGCAAGCTACCCATGGTCCATCTATAGGCGCAGACGTCCTGTGCCAGAATGATTATATATATATATATATATATATATATATATATATATATATATATATATATATATATATAGTGCACATACTTGCTTAGATTCAGAAACTTAATGCCTAATGATGAAAAAGATTAAAAGATGCAGCAGGTGAAAAATAAAAAAAGTGAATTTTTTTGCGGCACAATAGCTGAAGTGTGTCGCTCACCTTCAACTACTGTGCCACGATGATGCGGCGACAATACCCCTTATCAGTTAATCTTCATGGTTTCTGTTGGCTCTAGATCTATTCATTAGACTGTTGAGAATACTACTACTGTTAGGATAGTCTCCCGCTCTCATCACTAGTAAGTTACGTAAATAGTCCAAAAGAGCAGTGCTCCGAATTTGAAGAGCGCGGGGTGAAGTCCATCTGCTTCACGGCCTTGTTCAATTTCAGCCGTCTGATCTTACGCACGATTGCTGCGCGTGAGGGTAGATGCAGGGGGGACGGCCCAGGGTGATCATTGGCCGGTGGAGAAGCTGGCAAATGACTGAGTGAACTGCTTCACAAAGCGTTCGGCCCAACGCTCCAAGTGCTTTGATAAGCTGTGGATCAGTTGTTCACTGTCGTCGCATATAGTCTCATTAACACCAGGTATTTAGCCGCGTGTTTCTCGTACCAGACGGAATAACTTCCGGTGCTTACCAACGGCAGTGGGAGCTTTCATTTCTGGTGTATGATGAGACCAGCAGACTTCGTGGTCCCTCTTAAGGCTAGCACGCAGTCTTGCCCTGAGATCTTTGTGAGTCTCCTTGTATTCCCCTTCAGCCGGAACACGTACGCGAGCATCCATAAGTCTCAGACTGCGTAAAGACCTTACGTCCAGTTTAGCGATTTGATTTGCCACAAGAAGACATGCTTGCTGCGAATAACGTCCGGCGGATATGCGACCAGCGATCTGCAACTGTGTTCAGTGAGCTCTCACTCAGCTCAGATGCCAACGTACTTCGATACGCATTCAGAATATCTGACTTCGCCAGTTGGGAAGTGTCTATGCGCTCACAGATCCGTTGCGGACATCCGCCGAAACGCACCGGTAGGTCGGCGCAAACAGGTGCGTTGTCAGAGTCCACTGTCGTAGTCCAAATCGAGCGACAGTTTTGAACACTGCTTCCACAGCGTTAACTAATCGCGATGTGATCGATTTGTTTCCACAAGTGGTCTGAGGCTGGTGGACGTCATGTCACCCTCTGGCGGTTGTTGTGTCGGAAGTTAATGTTCTCATAAAAGAGACCAGCATCTTCTTCACACAGGTGTAACAACCGCCCACCATTCTCATTACAGAAAGAAGAAAAAAGAAGGGTATCAGCGGTACGCCGGTATGCAATACCGACGCTTTACCGCCGCGCAACCACCGCCGGTTGCATGTGGGCTAAGGATACTGCGAGGGTATCCCTGGCCCTAGGCAGACTGGAACCCGCGTAGTCAAAGTATAAGACAACTTTGAACAATCTCGTTACCATTAGGCTACAGGAGCATGCAACATGTTGACCGCGCAGATACAGCTCAGCAGTGGAAAGCTTTCCAAGTTGGGCGTTCAAATCATCAGCCAGTACCACAGTATGCGTACCTTTTTGTAACGGAGGAGTGTGTTCACTTGGTGATAGAATCTATCTTTTACCGAGTCAGTGCTGCAATTTGTGAGTGTGTAGGCATCAATGACAAATGAGCACCGTTTGCCTGCACGCGATTTCAAGGCCGTGGACGAGCCAGCTAATCTGACAGCGCACCTCCGGCTGTTCACTGGGATCCAATCGATCTAGGCAGATCCAGCCCATGGACTCAGAGTAACGTCCACAGCGGCTTGACAGACATTTGAAGCTGCGTCATCTTCGGACAACGCAATGAGAAAATACCGTCACTGTCGCACGTTGGGGATCGCAGGACAGGTACAGAACTCGAATCTTGCAGACGAGTTTCGGATAAGCAGTAGTTATCGATTGATAGGGCCTCCAGTATTCGGGCAAGTGCTGCCTGTTGGCCAATCTGCAACAAAGTGCGCACATTAAGGCATGTCAGTCTTAGGGAAGATGGAGGGCTCTAAATAAAAGGAGATGAACTGACTGTCCGTTTGGCTGAACATGGACTTGTCGACTGGGCCGGTGTGAGGCCCTGAGATTGCGTGTGGGTCAAAAGGAAAAGATAAACGAGTACTGAACTAACATGGAGGAGGGCCAAGGATTGGAGGATTGAAAATGTGGGATAAAAGTGGTTAGAATGGGATTATAAGGGGGAAAAAGCGCAAGATGGGGTTAAGAAGACTGGAAGGCTTGAACAGTAGCATCCAGACCCATATACAACTTGCTCGATGCAGCAGATAGGGCGTCACTGATTATTCGCTGCGACAGACAGAGCATCAGGAAATCGTTTGAAGAAAGGTTCATTGTATTGCGTGGACAGAATACTGTCAGAATGCCAAGGCCTAGACAGGAGGACGACTACGGTTCTCAACCACAGCATTTGGTTTAAAATTCTGACCACAAGGTAGCGGGTTTTGGCACTGGGCTACAGAGAATCTGTTGTATGGAGTAAGGAGCCACCCTCATTTTAACCCCCAATTTGGAGCTCCAGGAGACTGTGTTTGTCGGACCTCCAACCAATGACCAAACTGGTAGGTAGCTCTTATGGTGCAAAAGTACCACCCAGCATAGCCCAATCGGTCGATGAGGAACGCAAAACATCGCACCACATTAAGATACGGTCTCGTCGCGATGGGTTAATTTCCAAACACCGATTCAGTTCAGCACCAGAGTGAGCTGGATGCTGTCAACTTGGCTTAATTTGTAATGATATCAGTAAGCAACAGAAGACAAAATTGACACTTAGTCAGCGTTTCCTTTAAGTATGAAAAGCGCTCAGCAGACAGTAGTGTCCCGAAACGACTAGTTTCGTAACAATATCAATGCGCAGTAACCGCACCCATCACTAATACGGTAACATTGATCCCACTTCTGTACAGCCTACTGTGGGTTGATGAACTGATACTTCACTGACTTTATGAGTAGGTGAGGCCGAAAATGCCATGTGGTTCCTGTTGAGGGGGGCACAGCTCTACTGCTGAAAGCGAAAAAGGGCACTTAAGTAAGCAGGTTTCGTCAAATAGTTGTTCTGGGATGATAAGAATCGGTTATGCGCAGAATTGCCACTGCAGAAGCAAGATGTATTCTGAAAGTGTGCAACCCACACACCCAGCCTTGTGGAGTTTTGAGTGAGCACACCCAACAATATTCATGAAGCGCATAGCCTCCGTTTGCCCACCACGTTCGTCAGTGGCGGATAGCAATGCGAGGGGGACTCCTTTCGATGTTTCGCAGATTGCCGGCATAAATGACGGACGAACACAGTTGAAGTGTTGCGTTTAATCGAACCCGGAAAAGTGGATGTTAGACGCGCACATTACGGTATGATGTAGCTTCAACAAAGTGTCCCGGGTCAAGAGACAGAAAGGATTAATGTGCGTCGTCTACAGCCAATGGTAATGTAATCAATTTGAGTCCAAGGTATCCTGTCGTTCTACGGGGGACATGCATTTCAGAATGGACGCTTACTTAAGAAAATCGCGCTGCTGATATGATTGGCGTGATCAAGTCAAGTCATACGATGCGCAAGGAATCGAACACGCCACTCTCCCCAGAGGCGGTGCGCAAACGCAGACGGGCAAACAAGTTGAGCATTTATGTCCTCGTCAACGAACATGATAAATGTGCTCTCAGCCTTTCGAGAGAGAAATAGGAAATATCCAAATATTTCGTCCTTGTCACCCTCAGGATAGCGGCAAAACTATGGAAAGGCGATTCGAACTGAGCTTTGAAGCAGCGTCGGTTCAGTAGGATCAACTGCTGAAAGACACTGATACGATAAAAAGCACGAGATAAGAAAATGTCACCAACTATGCAAGTTGCAGCATTCGAACATGAATCCGGTGCATGGGGACGCGTTAAGACGCCACTGTTCTGCATAGACAGAACACACAAACTACATGGGGCGTAGAAAAGTGGTGAACGCGATCTGCTGGCCGAGCTGACACAATGCGCAAGCGTTGAGTGACACACTGCGGAATCGTGCATGGGTAAGAAAAGTGACTGAGTTTTGTTGTTGGAATGGTTGACGAAATTAGAGACGAGCACTCGTTGGTTACAAGGGGGAAATGATGCCTGGAAAAGCATACTAGTCTGTGTATTATCGAAGAGCTATCACCTGGTCAGATTTGAGAAACCATAGATTATTGAGTAAGGATCAGTTAAGAGGTAACTGGTAATGATCGTGCATTACTGAGTGAACTGAGATTTTAACCAATAAGTTGCCTAGCTCCATTTCAGACAAGGCTGAATACCAAGAAAAAAATGCAGTCGGTCCGTCGAAACCCGCTGGAAGTAGAACGTCTAAACCGAGAACGTATAATCAAGTCAAGTCTGTTTAGAATGAATGGCTCCAAAAGAACCGGAAGAGTGTCAACCGACATAACAAGAGTGAGCGTGATGTTATACACATCGTTACAGTAAGGCACCATATCCTTACATGGGTCGTTTGCGCATTTAACAGGTATTGGTTCAGAAGCACCACAAGGCAGCAGTGAAAATCAGCTTTAGTTTGAATCGCGAGCATGGTGTATGCTGATGAGCATATGGTATAGAATCCTCAATACAAGTGCG